>JAKGSA010001096.1:3106-108831 GCA_033558755.1 Philaethria dido | reverse complement strand
CGATATAATAATGTTAAGTAATTTGTAAGACGTTTCGTATACATATATCGTAGAGTAGGACCGGATACATCACGATGCGGGACGGGCGTCCCCGCGCACCCGTTATATTAATAATGTGACAATTAGTTATAAGCTTATTATTGATCTCTTTGACATGTAAATTAAGTTATATTAGTCGTAGAGCGTAGATTTAGTGAAGTGTCAGGTTTGACAATAGTTTTGGTTATTTTCGTTCAATACAGTAGCTAAGTTAACTGAAAGGTCACAAGGACGCCTCGGAAGCGCTCTTGGGCACTGAAAATCAAATTTTGACTGCCGATAAGCGATTTCGATTTGCGTTTCAATAAAAATTTTCTTTTCTTTTCTTTTCATACAAATGTCTTGAAATATCCCGTTTATTAGTTGTAATGAAATACAAATACTCAAGCGTCGTCTCTCGCCGCTGTTTGTGCGGCGAGTGTGCTTTACGTAGATACTTTATGCAATTATTAATTTTTTAAAAGATTGAGTATTTGTGTTTTGAATTTGCCTACTTCTTAGTGTAATTGTTTTGTTGTTTTATTTTAATGGATATATTCTATATGATTTATTTGATAGTTTGAGAGTTGGTGGACAGCTTGACTTAGTAACTGACATTATGAAATTACAATTCTGTATATAATATTCATTGGCACAAAATAATGTATTGTTAAAATTATAATAATAATATAAATATCTCCTAAATACCATAAAAGTTTGTTTTAAAATGTGGCATCTATTTCCAAAAATTTAAACATATTTGCAATTTATTAAAACAAAAATTAAATATTGAAAATATATATATACAGAATTGTATATTTCTATCTCTCAGGCCAGTCTTGGTGTGTTCTAGTTCTTAAGACTTAAAACTTTTAAATCGAAGCGGCCCTTTGTTGAAGTACAAATTAATTTCATACTGTTTAGGTGTAAGGGTCGCGGGACGGTAAAAGACATTCATTATTCATTTCATTATAACGATGGGTGATTGCGAATAATTACTTTATATATATGGGATTTTTAAAGTCGGGTAATTTTGTGCAAGCGTGATTAAGTAAGTAAGTAATTGCCTGCCCTGAAATATGTATTTTCGATTTACCAACTTATTACTAACTTCGTTACAACGTCGAGTACGAAAATAGCATGCTCGGTTTTATTAAATTAATTAAATTTCACAATATGCACTGATTTCAGTTTGTTTCAATGTATTGAAAATCTTTATATTATATATATGTTAAATATGAATAATGTATGTATTCATATTTAAAACCATAGTGCCAATACAATATATATATATATATATATATATATATATATATATATATATATATATATATATATATATATTTTAATTAGTTCATGTTCTCAGTGCAGTGGGACAGATCTAACTGTAGACGCGATTGATTGTGGATTTGATGCTCACTTGGGAAATAATTATATTTCAATTATTTTCATTTCTCCGCTCCGATCAGAAAAATCGTTTAGTTTCGTTTTTTAATATGCTACGTCTCGAATTCAGGCGGAGAACGGAGTGTCTTGACACTAGGTTCTCTCCGACTACCCTATTATGCTGAATAAAGTTTATTTAACTATTCGCAATCACCTACAGTTTCATAAGAACAATATTCATTTGGTAGGTTTTAATGTTTTAAGTTCTGCCAAAGTATGTGCGCAGGTCTGACTTGACTTATGAGAAATATAAATGAATTCATATGAAAATTGGAAGAAATTGTTTTTTTTTTCTTTTCTACTATTATACTTTCTAAAAATGTTGACGATACTCGATATTCATGAATTGTGTTGTTTGTGGTCTTTGAAACAGACGCTCAGTTATATGCTATTAATTTTCAATAATAAGTTTTTTCGTTTTGGAATTATGAAATTAATGTTTTTTTTTTTTTATTATTAATAATTTTTATCTCTCTCGTAACAAGGCAAAGCGCGGCGTTGAGTTACGCCACTCAGCACGCAATGCCTTAATTACGACGGGAAGTGGAAAACGGAATGTTAAAAGAGAACGGAGTGTCTTAACACTAGGTTCTCTGGTTCCCTCTGCCTATTATTTTTTTTATAATTTCATTTTTTTTATTCTAAAATTACATATAGTATGATTTAATTATGCATTTCAAATATTTTCCCGAAGATAATGTTTTTGTTCAAATATATGCCAGAATGAGCTTTTTGTTTTTAAGATTACAGTATTTTTTATACGATGTGAGCGATTACGAATGATTTGTTAGTCGATTGTGAATTTTAAGTCTATTTTGAAATGTTCTTCATTTTCTTGCAAAATATTTAAATTATGGATACGTTTTACTATTTTTTTAAATTGTATTACAGCACTATTCATATGTATATTTATAAAGTATTTTCTTTTAATGCAACACATTAAGAATACTTACTCAGGTCTCTGATTTTTCTTTCTTTGCTATTTTTTTCATAATTGATGTCGGAAATCATTCACAATCGCCCACTTCCCATATATTTATATATATAATTTATATGTACTATTCGCGTTAACAAAATGGCCAATATTTTTGTTTGTTTCAAATAGAAACTCTACGTTTGTATAATTTTAATTTAATATATTCTTTTAACACCTGTGATGTATTAAATATGATCTCATAACTATACAATGTTCATTATTATAATAAGTGCTAGTTACTGTACGGGACGCTGTTGCTACGTAACTACCACACCGGCTTTCGAATGAGAGATAATTTAATACATCCAATATTATTTTATGATTTTCGTTAATATATAAATTTTCTTGGTTTGCGTTTTTGAACCTTGGTCCCTCGCACTGTACATATACGCACCCGCTCTCGTAAACACGTATCGAAATTTACTGTATTCATATAAAAATAATAATGTTGGCAGATATAATTTGATTTATATTAATAAAGTAGCTATTTAATTAAATTTTGCACCAAACTAAAATATATTATTTAATTTATTTAAAAATGTTTGTTTTATACAGTAAATGTGATGTTTATATCTGGTAACATTATTAATGCATGCATAGTGCATATATTAATATTGTTATAATCCGTTTTGTTTAAGTAACAGTCGACGCGAGACCAATTAAATGTAAATATACGGCAGTAATCTGGCGATAGTTACGGGCGTTGTCAGGAGTTATATCTGATTATGTATTGTGTAAAACTTATATTAGTTTAAAAAAGCTTAATTCATACGGTATTTGTTGTTTTTTTTTCTGCATTTTCCGTATCTTTTCAGGTGGAAAAAGATATACATTTGATAATTCAAAGAAATTAGTTTATGATTTTGGCTAAAAATAATGTCCATATTAAATAACAAAGGTCAGAGTTTAATAAATTAAAAATATTTAGAAATATTTTAGAGGGGAATCTCCCTAATTCTTCAATATAGTAAATTATATTTTTGACTTTTAAATTATTTTCTTTGTGCGTATATATCACTTTTAATATAAGCATAAATATATTATTGTATGGTTGAACTTAAATATTACATGCATTGCATAAACATTATATTTTAACTTACTATTTGATAATAAAAGTGATAAGTTTGGAACTACATCTCTATGTAGTTCCTTATTACTACTTTGCTTACTTACTATTTGCTTGAATTATTTATTTTGGGCCTCTTTCTAAAATAAATAATTCAAGCAAAATAATAATGCTTTCACTTCCCCAATGTGCATATTGCTTAACTTCATAAAAATTTGAAATAAGTAAAAATGTGATATGCCAAATCTTTGAGGGTTATGAAAATTTGTTTTCTTTCTTATAATAAAACAATCGTTGCATAAACAGATCAAATGCAACGCGCCAAACTGTGGCGCAGAGGCACACGTGCGACTGTAGCTACAGGTTGTGGGTTCGATATCCACTCCAGGAAATGAAAATGTTGAGGTTCCGCCACTCCAGCATGCAATGCACTCAATCCGACGGAAAATGGGGGCAGGATGTGTACCCAACACTAGGTACGCTGAACTTTTCACCTGCTCTGTTTAATACGGGAGACAGCGTGAAGGTAAATAAAATAAAAAAATAAATATACGGGGGTAATTAAAACAATAGTTTGGATGCTCGTATGAAAATGTTTATTGATATCACAATCAAGTCACACACAACTACCAGATGCAATATTCATTATTACCCACAGCGAGTATAGGGTATAGGAGACACGTCATATACTTTCTAAACATTCGATACAAAAAACTCACTAAATTTTTGATTTTTTGAAATGCAAAAAATCCTGTGGCGTGCTAGAATTTAGTCACTAACTCTAACCGAGACGGAGCTGCGTGTTACAACTTGTGGGAAATTAAACTTTACCCAGTACAAAACGGCCTACCATTACAATTTATCAAATTGAAACAAAAAAAAAAACATAGTTAAAGAGTTCGTAAAAAATGACAATTTTAGTTTTAGATAATAAAAGAAAGTTACGTATAGAGATTGCGGCAAATGAGAAGTTATTGTCTTAAAACACTTCCGAAGTCCGAACCAACTGGCGATAAACACGATATTCATATAAGTAAACGCGGAGCCCGACGACGACGCGGCCGGACCCCGCGGCACGAGTATAGTAGCTAATTATATATATACATTTACATTAGTAGAATTACACTTAGGCACATCAATTGTTATAAAATTACGATTTAATTCGAAAACGTGATCCTGTCACCGATATTCAACTATTCTACCACGATCTAACATTTAGGTGATTACACATCACGTGAGGTTTGCAAAGTTTAAAAGTACATTAAAGTTCTTATATCACTGAAACGATGCAATTTAAGTTATCTAACATTCGTGTGACGCATGAAACGAATCGCGACTTCTTTGTCTTATATCATACTAGGTATATAAGAAAAGAGCTCAAGCATCCGAGGTCGGGGTAGTTTGATAAATTTGTACTTTAGTTCCCCGTCGCCTCGACCGGTAACACTATATATTATATATTTGTGTTTCGAGATATATTTAAAATTACCATCTAACTTGGTCGTAGACCTACATTACTGAATCTATTCTAGCATAAATAGGTGTAGGTGAGTACTGAGGGGCGCGTGGCCTCCTCATAGACACTGATACACAGAACGAGAAATCTCACTGGACGCTATTAGGACACTCTTAACATATATGTTATTTAGAAAGACAGCAAATATCGAATTACTTGGACATTCAAATCACATTTCATAGAAATAAAACATCAGACACTATCTAATTGTAAGTGGTGTCTCCCGCGCGGGCGACTCCCACGAGTAGCAGCAGAGGCAACAACGAGATTACATTAGAAAATTACATTTACGCTAAAAACAACTGCAATTTGAACCTCTAAATATTTAAACGTTTAATTAGTAACACGTTTTAGTTTAAAAAAGCTTAATTTACGAACATTTATGACGAATACAAACAAATAGTTATACAATCGCGTGTTATTTATATACGACTTAGTAAAGTAATCTTGAAACGATGCAGTATTTAATAAGTATTAAATTTGTAACATGCATTCATGACGACATCGATCGCTACGACGTTTGGAAATCCCGTTGTCGCTTCGCACTCACCGAACGAATAATAAAACGACGATATATAAACTTTAACCTACGCGTAAAACACTACACTCATAATTTTATAAATCTTTGATAATCAACTAAGATAAAAGCCCTCTACTCTAGAACATCCCTGATATCTGTTGGGTGGTGAGGGGAGCGCTCGGTTACACTTTTTCTCCACGACGCATGTTTTATTACGCACATTAGAAAATCGATTTTTTGATATTCAGTATATACGAAAACGTGCAATTATAATAGCGTTAGAACTATCGAATAAATCGAATATTTTAGGTCCTAATGTAACAATTGTTAAGTAATTAAAAAATCTGAATGACTTATAACTGTCTTATACAGACAGTGTAACTGGCACTGCACTGGCGTAGTAACCGTAACCCAACACTCCCGCCACAGCTTATCGTAATTCCACTACAGCCCTAAACCCTCTATAAGCTCTATATGAATATAAAATACTTAGACGACTAGAATTTTAAAAGTCGGTTGGTGTCGAAATATGAGTCGTTAAAATGAAATATGTTAAATAGTAAATAGAGCAGTCCAGCTGTCTGTCTGTCGCACGAGAGGTACGAAACTTGGACGGCAAAATATTTTGGTGAGAACAGACTTGTGATGCGATCGACCTTAACACTACCTATATCGGGTATAGTAACACTCGGTGAAAAGCTTTGGAATAACTATTAATTATGGTGTCGTAACATTGTAAACTCGGATTTAGAAAATTTTAATATATATCTTAATTACAGTACGGAGCGTAGCTTACTTACGAACGTAAAGTCCGCGAAGTGTTCCGACGAACTGGACCGCGATACTCTAAAACGTTAATCTACAGACAAAATCACATTTATATTAAGACAGTGTAAAAATAATATTTATAAACATTGGCCTATGAGATAATCATTAGAATTCATTGTACTTCATCTAGTTGAAAGCTTAAGTTTATTATCACACATACCTATAAGGTAGATACATAGAACGTCGAATATATAAAAGTTAGTCTACATAAGAGCTAGTTAGTGGTAGTGTTGGCGGCGCTACGAACCCACTACCCGCTACCTGTAACCGCTACCCACTGCCCACTATTCACTATCCACTATCCACTATCCAGTATCAAACGCTACGAGCTTCAGATCAGACTTGTGATATCGACGACGTGCGTCCCTGTAAAACGTTGCCTTCGAAAACTTGCAGGCGTTCTATAGTTTAGATTTTGATATCGTTTGTTTGCCAATTTTATTTGGGATATTATAATCACCAAAACGCCATCTTACGCTATAGATATATTAATTTACTTTAAAAGTGCATATTCAACCGTAGAAAACGTCGCTCGTCGAGCATCTACTGTGCGACATCTAATTCACCGTACACCTAAAAGCTGCGTCTAAGCACGTAGATTAGGCAACACTCAGTCATTATTAAGGTACACAGACAAACGGTTGAACTGTCCGCTACGACGGCTAACATTACGAACGATTACGAACTCCACCTACTAAAGTTTAAACCTCTCGCTATTAACGCTTTGTCTCTAAACATTTATAATGCATATTTATATTCAATATTATCATAAAATATATTTTAAATACAGCCATAATTATTGAAAATTTACTTTTTGTTCAGTGCATAGAGTCGAAATCTTAGCTTTTAACACTTGAAGAGACATTCTAGTGTATGGAAGAAACATGTTAGTGCTTGAAAAATCAAAAAATATTGTAATTTCCATATTTTGACTGTAGTACAAATGTTAAAAATTGCATTAATTTAATCTATACATCTTATACTAAACTAAAAATATAAGGTACAGAACCTTGACATTGCATAGACAATATGATTTCGAATAATTAACATATATTAATTAATTATTATTAAAAAAGAACTTATCTGCGGCTAGAATGATATCTACTAGAATATTCTATAACTATATAAAGTAACTGTTCAGCTATTTGTCTAATAAGGGGCGAACGGAAGATCTACTAAGAGGCAAATAAAATATAGTAAATGATTATTGTCTGACACTGGGTTATTGTCGAGACAGCAGCTCAGGCGACATCCGCCTCTATAACAATGAGATAAGGTACAAATATGCGCGCTATCTAACACACTGTGGCCTCTTGTGCTTCTGGGATTTCATTACAGAATAAACGTGATGCCTTCACTACTGGACCACAGCGCTAAAGTTTGCATTCATCTTTATATTGTGATTATCATAGGCAGAGATCGTTTAGCATCGCGATTTAATTAGCTAATAAAATATTTAAAAAAGCACTAAACCTCGCCCTATGACAAACACTCAGACAGGCCCACGGCAGCCAAACTTAAAAAAAAACAAACAAAGGGAAAAAAAGGAACAAAATAAAAGTAAAATAAAAAGGGGTATCTGGATGTTTATTTACAATTCTTTCATAATAACTATGTGATTATTAATGAAGAAAAAAAAATTCTTAAGCAACACTCAGTGCTATCCCCTGATCACCAAAAAAAGTTTATATTACGTTAATGGTTCCGTCTACGTCTAACATTAAAACATAAAATACCCATACATATATAGTGTAAGCAATTAGCTCTTCATAGAAAGCCGTACACCGCAATGCAACATCACAGTGGAAAAAAACTAATCGGGGCATACAAGATCAAAAACTTATGAGCACTAAAGCAAAATGAATTACTAACAAATAACTAGTATTTGTACATTCTGTTATATAATAATTATTGTCGTTAATATTGGGGGTCGAGGACTACTCTATTCATAGGGCGACCTGTTGTATGCGAAATATTTAGAAAAATTTATTGCAACAACCCAAATTTACATTCGAATAACACCGACGGACAGTTTGCGTTTTATATATATAGTATACAGTATATACGACCCGACATGCCCCTCAATACTTACATTAGTGATAAGGCAATATTAAAATCACGACTAAAAATTAAAACAATAAGCGATCCATTAAAACTATGAAAGATGCACACTTAACAATACATTTGTTAATACACTTAAAGTAAACCCAAAGTTCCGCAAATAAAACAACTTAATAAACAAACTTAAATAGAATATTTGACTATCGTAGAGCCTATGTCTATGTCTACATATATGATGGTTATTTTTTTTTTATAATTCTAACATAATCAACAGTAGTCAATAAGTTAGACAAATGATACAGATAATAAAGAATAAAATTAATTATTTTTTTAATTAATACAGGACCACAATCCCATACATTAGGACCAAATAGACCAAATAAACAAAACTTAATTAAAATCATAGTTACTACTTGCGTGTGACAAAATGATAAATTTATATTATGAAATTGTGCTTAAACGGAACAACCTATTCATATTTGTTTCGTAAATATAAAAGCAATTGAAATCTGCCATTAAAACCACATTACTTAATGACATCATTAATAAAAATTCCACTGATATTTAGTTAGGAATAATAATGTTAACTAATACAACTAAATAAAACTGAATTTACATAGAAAAGCAAAAAGAAACAATTCAAAATATAAATAAATATCATTTTAGATAGTCAAATACGCTATTCGTAATATACACGCGATCTGTAGTGCAACCACGAAAACTTGCTACAAAGTATTTATATCGTTATCAAAAGCATTTTGTATGGGAAAACGTTAGTTCCTCTTACGCACGGTAGGGGCGCTTTTCAATTCCCATACAATTTTTTTCAATAACTATACGAATATTTTATCTTGTTTGTCTACAAAGTTTTCGTGCTTGCCCTACTGATAGTAAAACATTAGGTAGGCTACAGTATAACTTAGAGATCAATATGTCCGCACGTTCAAAATTAAAATTTATTTTACATACGAAACGTGTCTCAAAATTAAAAATACTATTTTTTTAAAAAAAAAAAGAAGAAATGTAATTTTATAATATAAAATACATGTCAATAGTAGAATATTCTTAAATCAGTATGAAAACCAGTAGTGAAAGAGACACACCAAATTTGTAGATAAAAAGCATTGTAAAAAATTAATTAAAATAACCAAACATAGGAAAAAAAAGGCAAGAAAATTGAAAACACAGTCCAATGAAAATGAAAATATTTAGATAACGAGCTGAGTTTTAAGAGACACAAAATTGGCATTTCAATAATTGAATACAATGCTTCAATACAAGCTGATTAATAAAACAAAGAGAAATAGATCACTACGATCATAACGTGCAACTTAACTACAATAATCGTCAGGCAGCGATACTAATGTGCTATATAAAGAACAGCATTTAAAAATTATTATCATTGTCATTTAAAACGTAGGCAATACCTATCAGTAGAAATTAATAGCATAGAATACGGTACAAACTATTGTCTAAAATATAAATTAAAAGCAAAACTAAACCACATAATTAAACAAAAACTAGAACACTAAATGTTATAATAATAATAATGATTATGTACACAAAATAGAGAAGTCAGTGCGTAAAGTAAATAACGTGGACCTGTCGGATTTGAACGGAGTACCCAGGCGCAGTAAAGTTAAACGCAAAATAGTACCACTAACTAACACAATATAAAATAATAAAAGTCGTATATATTCCGCTCGATAGTATCAACAACTTTGTTCTATCTAATAAATGTACAGGATAACCTATATGTTTATATCGTTTATACTTTAAGACTATTAAATATTTATTTGTGTTGTATTGAAAATGCTGCAAGCAGATATCGAACCTGCACACAGTATTTCCAACACGTCACTAAACTACATTGGAGCTACAGAAGCTACCGTCCGCACAAAGCTTCACAATTCATTATTTATTATTCCTAATTAACCAAATTGAAAAAAAAGTTATTTAAGAAATCGATTAACGAGGACATTAATGTTTTAATATTGTATCTACGTATACAATCCGTCACCTATAATACATACATTTACATAATTCAAGTGAATAAGATTAAATAAAACACAGCATGTTTGTCGTTTATGTCGACCGCTACACTACATGATATGGAACGTAAACATAAAAATAATAAATCTCGTTAAAATCAATATATAATAATTGACGCGCTGTCAAACTAAAGCTACTTAATATTATAAATATACACCAGTATATTAAAACATTATTTTTTTTTTAATTTGGTAGAAACTCTAGAGACTATTAAAAATATTAGTAAATGCAACCTATACGCTCCTTTATACGCTTTACAACATATAGTATACAATAAACGTAGATTACTTATTTTCATATATTAGTTCGTACTAGGAAATTAAAGGAAAAAAACACACCACGAACGGGGAATAGTAAAACATCTAATTTGTACACGATACTAGTAAACATTTCGTGACCTGACGTTTACATGACAACACACTGTCTCATAAAGTCCTTAAGAAAAAAAATGTCACTAACAAGCGAATTTTAAAGCTTCGGTTAGTGTTATAATATAATCACACCTATAATTCTTATTATAATAATAAGCCGTTTACACGACACGCTTACGACATACACATATTTAATATAAAATAATCGTGCAATTGTCATGTAAACCGGGTCTAAAGGTATCAACACACGAGAACATTTAGAACACGCGCTCAAAACACACTAGTCACAGTTTTGGATAAAAATTGCAGTGTGAAGACGGTTCGGGGGCGGTCACTCGGGGGCACTTGTTGTCGAATGCGATATCCAACCATATACATGTATTCGTCAACAAGGGCGGCGAGTTGTGCGTTATAATTATGTTTGTGTGAGTCGTATGCAATCAAAATCGACACCGCATAGCGAAAATAATTCCTCACATTTAGCCATATTTGAAACCAACTAAAATTTATAATTTAAATTACAACACATTAACTCAGAACAAAAAGTTGTAAAATATATTGGTTAATATAACAAAATGTCAGTTGACAGATAGCAATACGACTCATACATAACAATACAATACAAATCGTAGGTATCGTCACACGCGCTCGCTACCGTAGCGGTGTGGTGGGTGTGGTGGGTGTCGCGCGCCTCAGTCGGTGTACCAGAGGTGTTGCTGCGGGTGTTGCGGCACGAGGTAGGTGGGCGAGTAGGGCTGCAGGTAGGGCAGGCGGGTGCTGCCGTGGTGCGCGGGAGGAGGACCCGCCACGCCGCTCACACCGCTTACACCGCTTACGGCGCCGCTGGAACGTACAAATAGTACAAATTATGGAATTGTAATAATAGAATATTATTTGTAAAAATAAACAACATACTTTTTCTGCGTTTACATTTTTTTCTTCACATCAAGGTAGTCAGAAAAATCTTGTCTACATTTTCCACTCGAATTAAAAATATTATAGTATGTTTTGAGTGCGAAAATTAGTATAACTTAAATATAATAATACCTCCGAGTACAAATCAAACACAAATACACGTGGTTACCGCCACCACTGCACCATGAGGGACTCAATTATTCTTTATATAATCATTAAAATATTTTCAAATGCTTTTAAATATTATTATTACCATTCGATTTTTACTTGAAATCCTCAAGTACTTGTTTCTCAAGTACTTACTCTAATACTTTCATTATTTCCTATTTATTTTCTTCTACTCTAGTAACACACAGCAGTCATTGAAATTCCTCTAGTAATTTACTTATCTTCTTCTATGCAGACTAAAGTGTGTGAAAGTGCTTTTTTTTTTAATTTTTGTCATATATAACGCCCGTCGTGGCGCAGAGGCACAAGCTTGCGACTGTAAACGCGACAAGTTGTGGGTTTGATTCCCACTCCAGGAAATGGATTTTTCATTTCCGGCGGAAAGTGAGGAACGGAGTGTCTTAACACTCAGTTCCCTCTGCCTACCTTGCTATATGCGGGATACAGCGTGATCTATGTATGCATATACTCGTATAATGAGCTATATATGTATGTATGTATGTCATGTATTATTTGCTATACTTACGTATGATAATGATAAGTGGGCACATATAACGGTGGCGGTAGATACCCTGGCGACACACCGCCCGGCGACAGTACGCCGCCGCCCGCCGCGCCGCCCACTCCGCCTACTCCGCCTACACCGCCCACTCCGCCCACACCGCCTGCTGCGCTCACGCCGCTCACACCACTTCTGGGAGAATATGAGCATTAGTGATGTTCACGAGAGAAAAAAAGAGTGACGTGATCATGATTAATTTCAGTTATAAATAAGTGATTATTTAATCTATTATTCAGTTTATATTTAATTTAGTTAATATTGAGTAAATATTAAGTTTAATATTTAGATTATAATTAATTTCAGTGATTATTTAGTGATAATTAAGTCAATTTGTAAATATATCTATGGTTAAAACTTAGTAAACAGATGATTACAATTGACGTACGTATTGTACGTGTGATAATGATCGGGTATATAATTACAAGTATACAAATATTATTTTCTAATGCAAGTACAAATAAGTCAATAAAATCAAATCGTTTTTATTCTAGTAACGTCTTTTGAATAAAGAATCTCAAATATGTAGAAACATGATGATGCAATCATTTGATTTTTATATTAGCTCATTCCGCTTAAAGCTCGCACAAACAACAACAAACAACTCACTTGTAATGCGGATGGGGGTGGTGGTGCCACGCGTGCGCCGCGTGCTTGTGCGCGGCGGGCGGGCCCACGTTGACGCTCATGCCCATCCCGCTCACGCCGCTGACTCCGCTCACGCCGCTCACTCCGCTCACTGCACCGCTTACCGGCAGATATTCTCGACAGCCGCCGCTCTGGAAATAAAACATACAAATTTAATATGAAACTTAATAAAAACTAAAATTCCTGGAGGAACATACGCTTAAACATAACAATTATAGAAATGTAATAAGATCTTTTGAGTTCATAATTACGAATGAAGCTATTTAATCTGAATTAATCGGGAATATTTTGGTACTCGAAAATACATTAAAGAAAACTCGAAGTATCGCACAGAAGAGAAAACTCGACATAAACACTTACGAATGCAAAAATATATGAAATAAATCCGATTAAAATAGTTGTTTCTTTTTAGAATTACACAATCTATTGCATTTTATGCACTTTTAATATTTCGGTACTCCTACATTTTTTTATTTCTTATTAACTTTCAGTTAATAAGAATTGGAGTAGTTTCAACTAAAAAATGATATGTTTTGAATGAAATCGCTATTAAATTTTAATAATTATTAGATATCTAATAAATATAAAAGAATATATATTATAATATTAAAAAATGCTGTACTTACGCTATCCCTCTTGTGCTGTTGCGTAGGAACATACTGATTGCATTGATAGTCATTCGTTTGGCGTACCGTCGAACCGCTCTGTATAAAAGAAATAATTTAATTATAAATCGTATTATAAAAAATTCTACCTTCATTATAAGTAAGCAAAGAATACATAAGTAATGCTATATGGGTAATGATAATTTCATTTTTACTACACTTCTCCCAACTAATACATAAAAAAACAACAATTTTTGAAAATGTTTTTCAGTGTAATTATTTACACATTCATGTATGTGTATATCGGTTCGATTTCCACCCAGGGGAACGATTACATATAAATTATTTTCACACAATTCTCGTAACTCAACAAAAAAATTAAATACATGTATGATATAACAATAACATAAAATGTAAAATAATATAAAATGTAAATGCAATAAATTCAATGTTATATCCTGTATTTAATTTTTTTGTTGAGTCATCGAGTGGCGGAATTCAACGCCGCGGCTTATCTTGTGAGAATTGTATACATATAGCTATGTATATTGGCTTTGTAATTTTTTATACATATTTCATTAGAATTGGGAATCAAATTTAAAAAATTATGAGTCACAATTTGTAAATTTAAAGAATTTAAGTTTCTTTACTAAATAAATAATCAAAATTAAAAAAAAAATACTAACATTATAGTGCGCGGCGGCGGGCGGGTGGTCGCGGTGCTCGAGCTTCGCTTGCTCCTGCTGAGCGAGCGCTAGGAGTCGCTTTTTCTGGCTTTGCGGCGTCGCTTGCGGCGGCGCAGGTACTTGACGCTGCTGCTGCTGCTGCTGCTGTTGGGGCTGTTGCTGATATACGGTACATTATATAAAATTTTGTTTGTCAATTTTTTTTAGTATCTAGATATAATATAAATATTTCTATATTTTAATGATTGACTTTAGCTGTGATAAGGATAATTATTTATAATCATTTGATAAACTTTATTTTTGAGAAAATAATTTCTTTTTTTTATAAAAACATAATTTTTGCGAATGTGTGAATCTATAGCATAAATGATTGATTAAATACCAAATAATATAACATGCAATACCCTAATGGTTTAGGGTATTGCATGTTATATTATTTGCCACAAATAAAATCTTTATATATGAAAGTTAAAGTTTGTAAGGATGGATTTATTTATTTATCCAGGATTTTTGTTATTCTTTCACACAATACCTATGAATGGATTTACATGAAATTTTTCAGTAACTTATATATAAGCATTACAAATAGACTACGATTTATAAGAGTAATTTGGCCAAAATATCGTAATATCATGTGTTACATGATCTTTCTTGAATCTTTAAGCAAACAAAAACAAAACAATAATAAAAACTCACATTATGATGATGACACGGCTGCTGCTGATGAGGCTCGTGTTTGACGTGACGCTCGTCACGCGGCGTCTTGGCGCTGCAGATGACGCCCGTGCTCGTCACGCCCGCCACGCCTGACGCCGTCACGCCGGTCACGCCCGCCGTCACGACCGCCGCGCCCGTCACCGTCGCCGTGTGAGCGTTCGTTGTGTGCGTGTGTGTGTTTGCTGTACTCGTGTTTTGTTGACATTCACCGCTCCCTGGAATTAAATTCATTATTATTTATTTATATGACTTTTAATTTTCTAACTGTCTAAGCTATGTTTTTAAAGTATACATTAGACTTCAAACTATGCGGGATTCGAATCCGCCATCTTGGAATCTGTCCTAACAATAGACGTATATTCTTATCCATGTAGAAATTCTGTTAAAAATTATCTTTTTTGTTAGCAGCGACATTCAAAATTTTAATATCTTCCCACATAACTACAAATTTTGTATATTTATTATTGTATTGAAATTTATTACATAATTTTAATAAATACAGATACAAAATAATCACCTATAATAATAACTAATGGTGTCTTCAATGAAGAAGGACAACAGTAATCACTAGATACAGAATCACATGCATAACGGAACACCAGTATGGCACTACAAATAATAAATATCAACAATAACAAATGACATTCTTTTTTTACAATTATTCTTTAAAATAATTGTAAAAATAAAGGGTCAAAAAATGATATTTTTTTTTCGACCGTTCATAAGTAACAATAATAACCATAAAATTGATCAGTTATTTTAATCATTTTAAAAATCACTGTCTGTGTGAACTGAATCAACGGGAAAAAATATAGAATTGATTTTTTCATATATTCAGTTCGGTATAAACACAGTACGCAGTGACGTATAAAAATTACTTTGACAAAACGTAAAATGTTTTCTTAATTGAAATATCATTTAAAATTTAAAATATGTTAAAGATATGTAAAAATCGCGTCAATTCAATTCGAAATCTTCGAGGGTATGTCGATATCGATGTATTATATCATCATCATCATAAAATAAATACAAGTACATACTGTATTTTAAATTTGCCACAAAATATTAAAATTATATAAAATAATCCTTGAAAACAACGTTAATAAGAAACATTAATTATTATGTTTAAAAATATTTAAAAAAATACGTGGAATTAAAATTATTTCATTTTAGTTATTTCTTTGTCAATAAATATAATTTAAATTACAATAAAATCATCGTAGAATATCATCATAGTATGACATGATTATGCATGTCAATCATCGCTTAAAAAATATAATCACCCAAAGTAAATGATAAAGTGATCACCTCTATTGTTCCTCGGCTCGTTGTCATCATCGGAGTCGGATATGGTGATGACGGACACGGCGGGTGACGGCGTGTCGCGTATGGTGATGGTGTGCGGCGGCACGCACGTCGCGTCCCAGCCGCTCGTCGCCGTCGTTGTGGGGTTGCGACCTCTGCTTTTTTGACAAAAAGAGAAAAATTTATATATATTATTTGTGAAACGAAAATAAAAAAAATATAATATAATAATAGTATATTTGAAGCTACTTTTAGTCGTTGTGACTTTTCAATGACAAAAAAATACATTTTTAGCAATAATTAGAAATTCGATTTTACTTTGGATTATACAGAAAAATAAAAAATATATTAATATATGCGCATATAGTTTCTGTTGTCATGACTTTTGTATAATAATGTAAATTTTTGTTTTTTTTTTTTTCATTTTGCATTGGGATATTTTAGGTGATGTAGCTTTTTAGCTGCAATTGTGTTCAATTGTAGCTAATCAGCCTGGAAAATGTAACCATATTGGTGAGTAGTATAGAGATTTTTCAATTTTGAAAATAGACGCTCTCTTAATTGGTGATCAACTCCTTTAAATACAAATAATAATATATGAATAAATAATATAAATGAATCTCACGTGTGATCATGATGCCTGTGTCGGGACGGGGGAGTGCCCTCCTTCACTCTCTTCTTGACAGGAGAAAGCTGAGTCGCCTCTTTCTTACCGCCACCGCTCGCCATACTATGTAGTAAGTTATATTTTAATTTAATATCATTTGAAATCAACAGTAATAATAAAATAATCTTAAAATAAGTAATAGCACACAATAGAAGAAATAATTTAAAAAAAACATAGAATATTGTATAATTACTATGATATTGTATCAATCATAATCTATCAACTAGGAAACATCGTTGATGTTACTCTGTTAGACTTTCAATGTTAATTTTTTATTGACTTAGAAATTATTCCATATCAACTTAATATTTTTCGTAATTAATTAAAATATATAATATAGAATTATTCAAATATATGCTTCTATATATGACTATATGTACCTGTATTGATGCGCTTGGTGGTGCGGCTGGTAGTGCGGCACGGCGCTCGTCTGTTGCTTTGTTGATCTATCGACAAACAATTCATGTATTTCATTTCAATATTATTTATGTTTTTTATTATCGTAGATCCTATTGCTATTAGAACAAAATTATAATAATTTCCTATGAGGCCTGTTCTTACATTTTAGCCCAGTTCTATAATAAATTTACTTTTTAAAATTAATATTTTGAAATTGTCAATTCTATTATATCTATTTATATATATCTTTGTTTATACGATGTTTTTTACTGTTTTACTTTGGCTTTAGTATATTTTTATTATGCTCTCTTACAAAGACTAGATTTTTTTTCAATACCAATCAGTAAACCTAGTCACGACGATTCGATAAGTTTACTTTAAGAAAGCACATAAAAAATATGTATATATAAAAGTCCCCATACCTCTTATGCGTATGATGATGATGAGCATGATGGAAGTCCCACACATCAGGGTCCGGCAGCGGCGCAGGCTCCACAATGAGGGGTGCACGCCACTCGCCCACTTCACCCACGCCCACTCCTACTCCCACTCCCACACCGTGCTGATGTGCTGCTGCTGCTGCTGCCGCTGCTGCTGCTAACTGTTGCACCTGGAGAAGAGGATGATTATTTAAAGGAAGTTGTTAGTATAGTGTAATAAAAATAAAAAAAAATATCAATTTTTTTATAGAATGGAAATATCTTAAGGTTATAAAAACTTTGATTAAGCAGCAACTGTCCTGTTCCTACTTTCATGTAGGTTTGGACGATAAAAGGAGATGTCGTCAAAAAGTTATCTTATAGTAATAAGTTCTAATTGTAACAAGTTAATAAATGATAAGCCTAATTATAACGTAGAAAATAAAAATTAACTATAACATTTTTAATTAATTTTTTGTTACTGAACAACTGCAATTAGTAAAATTCAATACAATTTTAGGCTTTTATTTTAGGGTTTTTAATAATCTTTTAATAAAACTATCAGTTTATGCATAAACTTAATATAAAGTAATTTCCACAAAAAGAGAAATAATATAAACATTCTCCATTAATGAATAACAACATACCGGATAGGGCTGACACAGTATGGACGACACAAACTGGTGCGGGAAGGGCTCGGCCGCGCGCGTGGCGTACTGGCGCGCGCCGCCCACCGCCACGCGCCCGCCGCCGTACAGCTGGTACTGCAATTGTAAGGAAAACAATCATTATCGTTATTACATTACGACAAACTAATATATTCATATAAAAGAAATATTATAAAAAAAATTCTTGTCTTTTTTTGAAGTTTATGAGGTAACGATATCAATACTGTTGTACCTCATACTTAGAGATAAAATGTACTGGATTTCAGGATCTTGTCTATTCTAAATTGAGCCTATTATCAAATATATTATTGTACAATAATATAAAAACTGTTATTTTAAACTTGTGATATTGAGTCGAATAATGCAATTTACTATATTTATAATTTTACACTTTCAACGTTTATAACTGAAATTAAAATTAAAATATATGAACTCCAAAACATACATAACATAAATAACATAATTCCAACATATACCCATTATGTTCTATATATACCATATATATCCAACATAATGGGAACAATATATGTTTGATATAGACATATGTCCATTAAAAAAAAAAAAACAAAAAATTACCAAATTATCATACGGCGCCGCCCTCAACCTCTGCTGGTTAATAGTAAGGGCTAGATGATGGGCGGAAGGCGCCGCGGGTGCGACCACACCGCCAACATACTCTCCGCCCACGCCGCCCACTCCGCCCACACCGCCTACACCGCCCACGCCGCCTACACTGCCTGAACGACGGCAAACCTGGACGAAACACATTAGAATTAAAAATTTTAACAAACAATAAAAATCTATTTCAAATAAAAGACATTAAAAAGTAACATTATTACGAATAAAGCAAAAAAAACTACTCGACAGGTCCTACATATTAATGGGACCGCTTCACGTCATTTTTTCTTGTACAGAAGGATAATCAGATAGAGTGTAGTGTCAAAACATTCCGAATTCAAAACATTGCTTAAGTGGCGTAACTGAACACTACATTTTGTCTTATCAGAGTAGAGAAATAAGAATAATTTAAATATCCCTCGAGTAGGAATCGAAGCCACCAAGCGCTATTCCACAACAGCCAATTAAAATAAAATAATCTCAATTATTTAGCATAATGAACAATAAAATAAGCATAACTTAGCATTAAGAGACTGTTTATTCTCTTTCGCCATTTAAAATCAAAATCAAAATATTTTTTATTTAAGTAGGGTATTACAAGCAGTTTCGAATTGTCAATTTACAAAGGTGTCAGTCGTGTCAGTCGTGTCAGTCCTAAGGGAAGCTACCACCGGCTCGGACTCATTTCATGCATAATAAATATCAAACTAAGTGACACATTTTTTTTAATATGAGAAATATGTCATTAAAAGACCACAATAGCAATATAAAATAAGACAATACGTGATAAATTGCAAATAAAAGATCATCATCATAAGATCATTGATTATATTATTACATTACAGTATGAGAAATATATTTTGTTTCATAGAAATAGTCAAATAAAACAATTTCATGAATAAAAGAAATATATATAAAGTGAATAAGTTTTGATATTTCTTTTTGGCACCAGCGTAACACAGAAAAGTACCAAAAAAATAAATATATATGCAATTGTTGTAAGTTCGATGCTCTGGGGGAATTTATAAATCGAAATTATTTTATAAATTCCCCCATTATTATAACGCCAGTTAAGACACTGTTTAGTAATATAATTCTAGTATATATACAATAAATAGAAAAAAAGGTATAATAGATACTAATATATAAAGCTGAAGATTTTGTTTGTTTGTTTGAACGCGCTAATCTCAGGAACTGCCGGTTCGAATTGGAAAATTATTTTTGTGTTGAATAGACTATTAGCCGGCGAGTTGAGGCCATCGTGACATTCTGCTCCTTGCAAACGAAGTTGCGAGATACAGCTAGTAAATAATAAATATATAGAATCGAAGAGGAATCGAATCCCTTACCTCCATCATCTGCACGGAGGCCTTGACGTTGTTGCAGTGCGCGTAGTCGACGAGGTGCGCAAGGGTTACGAACGCGTGGTTTAACGCCTCGCCCGGCGTTATTCTTCTCTCCTAGAATTTGTTAAATAATTGTAAATATATATAATTTATCGTTTATTTATAATATTTGTTTATATATAGTTTAATGTAAGAATAATAAAAAAATAGTCATTAGAACTTTTTTTTAGCTTAACGCTGTATCCCGCATATAGCAGGGTAGGCAGAAGAAACCTGAGAACCTAGTGTTACATCACTCAATTCTTTTTCAACATTTCCATTCCCCACTTAGAACTTTTTTCTTTTTCACTTCCACAGAATCATTATTTTCAAAATTAACTCAAATAATCAAAAAATAATAATACTAAATTACTAAAATATACAATAAATAACATTTAAAAATACAAAAACAATATATAAATATACAAACCTGGTCCATAGTAAGCATTCTCTTGAGTAAATCAATGAATTCCCTTCTATCTGCTTTCTCTGCCAACAGTTGGCCGCCTTCAAGATCCGTTGGTACATTTACCTAACAACAAAAAAAAACATTTTTTTAAACAATTATCAAATAGAAAAAAAAAACTTCTTTTATTAATAAAACGCATTTATTAACTTATATAAATCTATAAATATATATATAAAACAAATCTAGCAACACAATTTTAACCTACTTCTTAGAAGTCAAATTGTTTTGATGTGAAAGAGAAACTAATCTAAACAAACCGAGGTTTGTTAGCTTCAGTATTGTTTTCTTTACTATGCGAACGAAAACAACAAAAAACAAAAAAAAGATTTTGAAAGAAAAAAGTGACTTTTCTTTTACAACAAGCACCATTTCCCTTTCAAGGGCGAAAAAATATATAAATTTTGTATTTTTTCTTGGTTCAAATAGAATAGAAATATATGACGATTACAATGGTATATAGTTTTTTTTGTTTCTGATGAAAATTACGAGCTGCATCGTGCCCGCCAATTCAAAACAGTAGTTGCACGAATGTGCCAAAAAATCCACAGTATGTGATTTTTTTTAACTAAAAAAATGTGTTTTGTAAACTTTAAATATGTAATAAAATAATCTGAAAAATTCGCTTGACTCACTTACTTATTTGTATGTAAAAAAAATCCCGAAAAAACGGTTTTTCGATCCTCTTAAAGCAGAACACATAATAATCACTATTATGACAAAATTACTTTTAAAAATATAAAAATTTAATATAAAAAACTAAGCACGTCTAAAATAAACGCAAAGGCACTAAGAATAACGCAAGGAACCACATTATAATTGTGTAACCTCGAAATGTGTAATCTAGATTGATATCAAAGTTTTTATTTCAGTAATGTATTCATTATTTTATTCATATTTTACAAAAATTAAATTAAAGGTGTAATATTATTATTATATTGTGTTTCTAGTATTCATATAATTTAAATGAAGTAATTATTGCTTTCAATGTTTTGATACAAATTATGGATAAAATTATATTTAAATAATATATGCTTTATGTTCTAACAATCTAATTAAAAATTAGAAAAAATTCTAAGAAGTTTTAAAAAAAAAAACAGGGTATTACTATCAAATAATGATTATTATTTTCAGTTATATACATTTGAAGAAACAAAAGAACGACACGTTTTCCCACTTTTAGGGTTTCAGCTTTTACATTTTGTTCTACCAGAGCGAGAAATGTGACAAATACATATTGATTATAATAATTCTCCGAGTGGATATCGAACCCACGATTACGTTTGCGGTCAAAGGTTTTCTTATTTCTCATAGTCAATTATACTTAAATTACATCCATACTGATACTGATAGATATAAATTAACATTTAACTAACATTAAATCCTAAACATACACAAAAATAACCAATATCTTTAAATATTTATAATATACCTGTCCAATGTCGTCGAGGCAGTTGAATATGTACTTCCTGGCCTCCTTGCTCTTGATGCCGGTCTCCAGCTCGTGCTCCTCGGGGGTCTTCAGCCTCCAGAACGGGTAAGTGCTGTCCACGTCGCGGTAGAAGAATTTCGCTGTTTTTGATGCACTGGAATTGTTAATTCATTCGTTTTGTTATATATTTAATTAATTTTATAAATTAGTGTATTTGTAACTTTAATATTTATCAGTTATATCATGTCACGTAAAATGTTTTTTTTTTATATAGTTAATTTTATTTTACATGAAGTTAACTTACATATAATGATTTTAACTTGCATATAATATTGGTGTCATTTTATCACAAGAGTATTTAAAAAAATAAAGAAATAGAATATAAAAATAATACTGAATCGCCAAAATTAACTTCTTCTCACTACAACTCAAAACCACTCAAAAAAAATCTGTAAAAACAAAATTGCTCAAAACCTACCTATTAAGCATATGCTCAGTGGGCAACCCTTGGGTCTGTGATATATATCTGATTTGGTCATATTCTGAAGATCCAGGGTATAGTGGCCAGCCTAGGAACAGTTCCGCCACCACACAACCTAGAGACCACATGTCTATAGCCTCACAGAACGCCAAGCCTAGGATTATTTCTGGTGCCCTGGAAATAAATGATATTTTAAAACATGGATTCGGTCAAAAAAGGCTCATGAAATAAAATAATTCATTCTATTAGACAATTTGATACTTTTACTACTTAATTATAAAGAAAATTAAAAACTCAATATCAAAGTAAGTTAACATTTAAGTTATTAGTAATTGTATTCTACGAAATTGCATGGATGGCAATGATAAGATTAATTACTGGGAAAAAACGTTGCTTCATTTTTATTGCATTTTTGACTGAAGTAATTGAATGCAGATGTAGAGATCGATTTCCACAGATAATATTAGGTTCTGCGCATTTATTTATCTTCATTACTTAAAATTTCCAATCATAAATATAGATCATGATTGACATTGTAATCGATAAAAAAGATCCGACATGATACTTAGTTATCAAAGAAAAACAACAATCTCAATCTTACAATAATATTAAATATCTTGTTTATATAATATATATTTTGTATTAAACTGAACATAACTTATTAAGTTTGGCTCTTTATCCCGCATGACAATGTAAATAGAAAGAACCTAGGAAGGAGGAAGGAACTCAACACCGTTTTTTTGACCAGAGCGGGGAAATGAAAATATTATTTAAACATGTTTCCCATAGAACAATTGCGTTTACAGTCCCAATGCGGCACGTGGAGCATGCAACTGAAGACAATCATTTTGACTTAAAACACTTCACATTACATACTTTATCACTTTAAGTGTACATAAAAAATACGACTTTTCTAAAATTAAAATAGTCCCTAAACAGGAATCAAACCAGCACTCACCTATAGTATCTACTCTGCAAATAGGTGTTACAGACAGCTTTGCTGACGTGCGACGCGCTACCGAAGTCGATCACTTTGACCCGGTAAGGCTGACGAGCCGGTTCCACTAACATTATGTTCTCTGGTTTTAAATCCGCGTGGATAAGACCCAATTGCTGTAAATGATAGTTTTATATTAGTATAAATTGATATTATTTCTATTGATATATACTAAATTATATAGGTTATCTTTTTCATTACTTTGGAATAAGGTTGTTTGTTACAACATGTATTTTGAATTGATATAAAATATTAAAAATGGTCATTACATAGAACAACAGTTTTTTTAAAACTGTTATCTTTAGTTAGTATGTTACTTATATAAAATGTCTTTTGAAGCACTATTTAAGATTTTTAAGTTTACAAAAACTTTCGAATAAAAAATTAACATGGGTAATACTTTAAACTGAGCGGGTCGACTCTTGGAAATCATAAAATACATATTATAATTATATATGGGGAAAGAACCTGAATTTCAGGAAATCCTTAGTTCAGACATCGCAATTCCAATTAATTCTCTAGTTAAATTACTAGTCTCTGTATTTACATATATATTTGTTTTATGTCCAAAATAACTTACTTTAAGTTTAAGCAACGCCGTCAACACTTGCTGTAATATCGGCCTTATGTATTTCAATGGTAGCGGTGAGAACTTGTTCTGTTTGAGGAAGTCATACAGATTCTGCTCCAGCATCTCGAACACGAGGCACGTGTGCGAGCGATGCTGGAAGCATTCGTACGCGCGGACGAAGTTGAACTCGTCCGCCGACTCCTGAGACAAGCGGGAGAGGATGGACACCTGGTGGGAAAATTAAAAATTGGGTATTATATATACAATGTGAAGAAAACTGTTTACAAAATTCTTAAAGATGGCAATAATATAACAAAATTATATTTTATTACAATATATATGATTTTATTACATCTATGTCGTCTTTTTTTGCTTCCAGCAACTTGTAGCTTACTTAGGTATGTAAGGATATAATTTAATGTTCAATTATGACTAAAATTTTCAAACAGTAAATAAATAACTAAAAATAACGAGATAAAAAATATATGTTGCATATTCTATCTTAATTTGATCAAAATCAATATATTTATGATTTCATATATTTTTCTACACGTATCAAAATTCTGAACGAAGCAGGATTCGAACCTACGGCTCTTGGAATCCATTTAAGTCATCAAGTTCACTTTAATTTTTTATTTAAAAGATGACAACAATACTTAAATAAGTTGTCAAAATTTCGAAATACTTGAACAGAATTGGCAGTAATGAATAACGGAGATTGCTAGTAATAAAATAAATAAAGATAGAATCTATCATAAATATCTTATCGGTACGAAGTTAATAGACCGGGGTGTAATTTATATATAATGCTATGAAGGAGGAATTCTTTTCAGCTATATAGTATCGAGATATCATCTAAGTACTATACGTACATTAGAATTGAGGGTATCTGTGTAGTGATCTAAACTACAAGACAGAAATATGTGTACTTATATCTTTGTAGAATTGTTAGAATTGTAATTAGTTGAAATTACACACATTTTTTTTCTAATTACCTGAAATGCTATCATTATATGAAATCATTAGAAAGAAATAAAATTATATAACAATCATAATTTATTCATTTCTATATACAACATTATGTCCTTCATAAAACAAATTTGTTGCTTATTATATAAAGATTAAATAAACCTTGAATAAATAAATCTAGCAAACAATACTACTTACAACAACAAAAGCTAAGATTTATTAATGAAATATTATTTTAACTGCCATTGAAATTCAACCATTCAGGAAAAAATCTTTTCGGTCTACTGAAGAAACGATAAGTTATTACTTTTAATAAAATAAGTCAAGCCAATTTCAAAACATTACGTATACATGGCGAATATCTACGTCGTTTTATCATACAAAAACGAAGAAATTAAAATAAAAGTGGGCATCGAACCCATAACAGTCGCGTTTACAGCCAGGCAGTATCTACTGCGCCACGATAGTCTCCTAACTTATGTTATATATGTGTATACATAATTAAATAATTTCTATGAGCTTACATAACACATTATATAGTCGAGTGGTCAATTATCGGGTCGGCTAGGACGTTCAAAGCGATATATTTCGCGGGAGCACTCTGGTGGGTAAACACAAACATTTTGATAGCTGGAACACTGCCAGACGATGTCGTAAAGCGACTCACAAGAAAATAATGCTTTTTGATATATAGGACATGAGTGGTGTACGTGGAAGGAACAACACTCGTTCTATATTTCTGTCCATATGTTCCTGCATCTCTATTGCAGAAGCACTCAGGCGGATGTTGATGTAGATCACTTTATTTTTTTTACTTGCTGTGTATTTTTTACCTCAGCTTTATTACCTGTCTGTTTTTTATGTGCTGTATTTATAAAGAATGTTCTAGTTCTAAGCTTCTGTTTGAAATCTAATACATTATGTACTATTTAAGTCACTGAGTAACAAGACTTTATAATCTTCCTTCAAATAACAAAAAAAAATACCTAGAAGTTACCTAAATATCTAATTTGATACTCGTCTCAATAAACGAGTCATTTAAAAGAGAAAGCTTTTAAAAAGCCTGATAAAATATGACAAAGGGCTTTTTAAAGACAAATTTGTTTACTACTTTTACTTTTCTTAGAAAATAAGACCTTTTCGTCTTTTATAAAACACTTAATTCGTAAAGGATAACGATAGAATAACAAAGAATTACCGGGAAAAGCGCCATTACCATAAACATAAATAATATTTTTTTGGGCTTTCTTATGTATTAATCACAATTTTTCGCCTAGAATAAAATCAGAGTCTTAGATTGAGAATAAACAATTGTAAACATATTCACTTTAAAGCAAAGATCTAAAACTTAATGAATACTACAAATAATAGTATAAAAAAAGATTATCTTTACTTTAAAAAAGCTGTATATAACTAAATAATTTGTTTCTAAATAGTAAAAAATCTACTAAATAGCGAAAAATCGAAAAAGTCAATTGAATCATTAAATTACATGTAAAGCACATTCTTTCTATAAACTTTACTCCAGTCTCATAAGACAAGTGCCATATCGAATTCTGCCACCTATTGCGATGTCTTAAAACTGGGTAGGGAGTAGGAGCAGAATATTTTAACATTAATCGTAAGAATTAAGATAATTATTAAATATTTTTCAAGTGTATATACCTCAATCTGCCCCTGGCGAGCATAGCTGGGATGGTTCTTCAATATCTTTATGGCGACTATCTCGTTGGTGCCCTTCTTCCAGCACTTCACCACCTGCCCGAACGTGCCTCGCCCGAGGAATTCGAGCACCTCGTACCTGAAAAAAATATTTGTTAGTTAAATTTTATAATATATACACATTAGTAGAATATTAAATTTTCCGAGTAATGTTTATGATATTTTAAAAAAATGTATGGAATACGTGTTTTCTTTGCCTCAAACTTCTTTACAATAAAATAATGTGTACTGTTTGAAATTCTAATAAAAAAGTATTATTTTGAGACATAAAAAATTGATAATTTCTAAAAAAACAAAAAAAAAATGTAATCCCTTCAACAATATTTTTGGAAAGAATAAAGTCAACTGAATTCCAATACAGCTTCCTTATACAAAGAATATACGTTTATTTAGAATTTTCCGGCTATCGTTCCGCTTATTATAATTATATTTTTCAATTTTTAAGATGCTGGCGTTATATTTAGCAAATTGAGAGCGACACCTTCGTTTATATAAAACACTTTTCAGAATTGGCTTCAGGGAAACTGTTCCAGATTTTAATATGATTTCTTAGTAACAATATTATAAGGAAAATAAAATATTAAGAATAAAGGAAAAAGTGAAAATTGTCGATGAATTGCTAGGCCTTAGAAACAATCGTCATTATAAAATTTTGATAGACAATATAATTATTTATCTGTACCCTAAGTGTATAAAAAAATATTTTTTTTAATTTTATGTTAGGTGAGATATAGTATTATACTGTAGTAGTATTTCTATTACTGATTTGCAGAAGCAAATATCAGTAAAATATTATTAAAAATGTATAACTTGGAAAGTTCCCATTATCTAATCTAATATAGTCAATATAGTCTAGTATAGTTCTAGTAGCATAATCAGACTGTCAATCACCTGCCATGAAAACACTTATAAAATAAAATTAGATATAAAATAATAAAAATATTATCCTTACCTATTCGACGAGGAGTATAGCACCTCATGCTGCACCAGCTGGTAGTCGCCATCGCCACCGCAGCCGGAGCCTATAGCATTGCATCGCATCACATCGCATTACATCGCATCGGTACCGTAGTACGACACAAGCACCAAACCGCGCCCGCATGAAAACATAACGCACAAACATTAGCCCCATTAGAAAATGTATGAGAGGTATTTATTATTTATGAGTTGAAAGGGTTGATTTACTAACCTAAATTAATATGATTCGACCACTATATAAATCATATCTATATAGAGTATAAAAATACAAGAGTATTGAAATTTATTAATACTAAACATATATCGTTTATCTTGACGTATTTCCCTCATTTTGCACAATTATGTTTTTCATTTCGAGTATCAAAAACCCATTAGTCTAAATAGACGACCAGACCAGAGAAACGAATGTATTTAAACGTAATCTTTTATCCACTCTAAAAATTTACAATAACGACTTTGTAGGATTATTATTATCTTGAAGTAAATAAAAATTGTATAGTATATAGAGAATTTATTTTAAATGATAAGTGCAATAACAAAGGTGGCAAAGTCCAGCTAATGCAATTTACAAAAAAAGGAACACAATGCAAGGATACTCTATTTTTTAGTTGTAATGTATTTCGTTAAGTATAATTTCAATATAGTTTATTTTATTCTATATCTTAATCCTAAGCTATGTCGGTTAACTTGGAATTTTAGAAAATATGATCGACTCTGCTGCGCTTGTTAGCAAAATTAGACTTTGCTGCCTTTGTTGTTAGACCCCTGATATTTTATTATATTACTATTACTATAAGATATTGTTAAATTGCCAACAATAAACTATTATATCACCCTGTCCATACTAAGTAGAGTGCATCAAATTTCAATCAAGCTATAGGTCTTTACAACACTTGTTGTCACCTCCTAGTAGATTGGTTGAAGTTTTATACTCTCAACATATTTTCTTTTAAGGAATAAGGCCAAAATTATGTTTACTAAAGTTCCTTGTAAGGTATTTCATATGTAAGTGTACATCGTATGTGTACGTAACGTGATCGTGGATAGATTGTCTTAATTAGGAATTACAACAAGTATCGAGTATGATAACATTTGATACAAATATTATCACCTATTTACGCAATTTATTTGAGGCTATTGTTATTTTTAAAAATACATTTTTTTGGCATATTTTACGTATTTTTGGAAATTTTAAAGTTATTTATCCAAAATTTTCATTTAATTGAATATGAAAATATATAAGAATATTATTATATAAACCAATTCAAGCTTTCCAATTGCCTAAACCGAGTAATGACGTCAAAATCCTCTGAATTATACAAACATATAAGTGTATAATGATCTGAACATATTTTTCAGAAAACTGATAAAAACATGTGCCTGTTTGTATAACTTCCAGTATTGCGTCAAACATCTGCGAATAATTTAAACAAAAACGCATATTGCGTCAGGCAACAACGATACAAGTTATCATGGAGTATTTTAAATATTGAATTAATTATAAACTACATATTAAACCTGGCTTTGCTTTAGACTAAATAAAATTATTTTATATACATTGTATAATTTAACATTACAGAAGACATCTTATGTCTGTGGTGGTATAACTTGTTTTATTTTTACTTATTTTGCTAATAGGCAGAAAGGAAGTAGGTTAGTATAAACGTAAATACAATGTTTTTTTGTACTGTTTCACGTCACTTAAGTTCTCTTAATTTAGGTATTGTACCATAAAGTATATCATAAAAAATAACAAAAAAGAATCATCTGAAGCACAAATGGCAGACTTATCGCCAATTAGCAGCACAATCTTTGTATAATACGTAAAAAGAAATAATATTATTAAAAATTCAAAATCAATAAAAGGTTGCCTAAGAGATCACTTTGATATATCCTGTATGTAATGCATTGATCTATCCTGTATGTAACAATTTCAATAATTTCTTTTTTTATTATTATTTAAGTAAGAATTTTTAGATTTAAAAACATATAGAAAATTATTATAGTGGGCATAAAATAATTTAATATATATATTTAAAATTATTCAAAATAAATGAAAACTAATTTTTCAAATACAACAGTATGCGTTTTAAATACGCCAACGTATACAACTGGAGTGATTGGCTCAGTTGACATTTAAAAATTGAAGATTATCATTAATTATTAAATAAATACAATACATTTTATAGATATATAAATATATATGTTGAGGTTTAATTACGCTTTAAAAATAAAAAATAAAATCTGTATTTATTTTATTTTTAATCACTGATAGTTCTAACTAGTTTGGCTATTCTATGATAATAAACAATAATTTAAGTGTTGCCAGGTCTATTACAAAATAAATAAAAAAAAAACAAATAAATTAAACACAATCAAGGTAAATTTATCTTATAACCTGTTGTATTAGAATACTTTTTATAATAATTCCCATACTTTAGATTTTCTAGGTAGTGGCAACATTACGCCATAATAACGTCTATTGTAGCACAAATATTGCGTACACATAACGACGTACGATGAAATTACACGCATTTAATCGCAATAATTAGACCCATTATTCTAAGATTAACTCGTGAGCGATTGAAATAAAGAAGATTTTAATATGGCGAGCTCACGCAAAGACGAGCAAGGTATTATTAGTTATAACAATAATTTTTGCGAATGTTTCGGATGCCTTGGAAGTCATTTACACGATATAAAAACATTAAGGTTCATTACAAATGCCATGAAAACGAGAATTGGTATTAAAGGTAAACGAGTATTACTCACTAAATTTCTATAGATGATCCTAAAATATCTCAAGTACCTAAATTAATTAAATTCGTTCTTAGTATTATCGGAGAATGTTTTGAATTACGAAACCATTTCAAGTAAATTTCTAATCAATAAATATTTAATTACGGTTTCTCGAGGCTAGCTAGCAAGCCTAGTAGAAATACAGACATACTAATGAAGACAATCTATACTTACATTACTGAAGAATTGAAATTTTCTTTTTCTACGATTTACATTAAGTTAAATGTTAGATACATGATGTTATGTATATAATATGTGTGTAATATGTATGTATTAATACAGTAGAACCTCTGTAAATCTAATATGAAAAAGAACGTCAAATATCGAATTTTAGAATTTTCGACTTACGGAAAATTTCCACTTAAGCGAATTTTGTAAGTTGACAATCGAAATATAGAGATAGTAGGTTTCCAAATAATAGCATCGTTAAATTTCATTGCTGTTTGAAATACAGCGGTTATTTTTATGAGTACTGAATTTGCTTATAGTGACTCATTCATTATTTTGCCTTGAGGATTCAGATTTCGAGTTTGGGATATTTTCAACTACAAAAACTTACCGAGGTTCTACTGTAGTAGAAGTATTAGTAATTATGGTATAGTATGATATAGGAGGTAACAACAATTGGTTGATCATACGTTTGTTACCTTGCGGCTGGGCCGGGTGGTTGGCCCCGCCCGCCGCCAGCTGCTTGCTGTGCGCCGTCGTCGTGCCGCCGTGCCCGCCCGTCCTGTGCCGCGCCGCGCCTGCCGCGCCAGCCGCGCTCGCACCGACCGCACCAGAACACGCCGCGACCAACGACTGGCGTGATTTGCTATCTCCCACACTGTTTACAAGAAGAGAAGAAACTGTTTAGCAATCTATGGATTCACCGTGCGGGTGCCGGGCCCTTCGCGTTGCAGAGAAAGGAGTTTGGAGTGTCTGGAAGTTACGACCCAAGTGTAGGTTTAAGGGGCCCCTATAAAATGCACATTAACGTTCACCTACACTGTCGGCGCTCCTCTCTCTACCTAAGCACTTATAAATTTTGTATAATAGAAAGCAAGGAAAAAACAAATGAGCCTATGATGACAGTAGGACAGCGTTCGACTGTAAACAATGATTGCAGGTACGATCCCCTCACTCTGAGTGAAACATATTAAAATTATTTTTTCATTTCTACACTCTTACTAAGAGACAAAGCATGGTGATGAAGTCTGCCACTCGACACGCAATGTCCCGAATTCAGGTGGAAAATACAGAACGGAATGCCTTGACACTTCTTTCTTGAGGTTCTCCGACTACGTTAAATATGCAAAGAAAACGACATGAAACCTAGTGACAAATCACTCTTCTTTGCATTATAATATAGAGACAATGCTTATTATTAACGCCTGTCGGGGCGTAGAGGCACAAGCGTCTCTAAACGCGACAGGTTGTGGGTTCAATTCCCACTCCAGGAAAAGAATTTTTTCATTTCCTGGGTTTGGTAACAAGGCAAAGCGCGGCGTTGAGTTCCGCCACTCAGCACGCCTCAATTCGGCGGAAAGTGGGAAACGGAGTATCTTACCACTAGGTTCCCTCTGCCTACCCTGCTATATGCGAGATACAGCGTGAAGCTATGTATGTATGTATGCATGTATGCTTATTAATTGGCGGATCTTAAACATACACAATGTATAATATGTTGTCGATAGATCACGCCAAATGATGGCGTTCATCTTAATTAGTATAAATGTCATACTCGTATTTATTTACTTATTTTTGTGAATGTAATGGCAAAATTTATAACTGTTTGGCAACAGAATATTTGGCAATACCGTTAATGGATTCTGAGTTCCTTAGCAGTTAGCACTGTGCTGTTATTGCCAATGATACACTTACACTGTGTTTAATTATAAAATATATTAGTGAGTTTATTATGGTAATAATAAACTATTAGGAACATAAAAAATATTTAGTTAATTAAATAAATTGATAAACTCTTATCAATATACATAAACATAAAATTTACATATAAATTTTAGAAGTATGCTGATTTTATTAACTTATAGGATATAATATCCTAAAAGCATCAATATAATGGTCTATAACACTTTCGTTATTAATAGTAAAGGTAAAATACGTATCTGGCATGAATAAGTTAATAAGTCGAACGCGGCCATCATCATCAAGTTGAGCTTAAAAAGCTTAACTTTTATATGTAAATTCTGTTATTATATTGTTTTTATATTTTTTTACGTGAATGTTTGATTAGCATAATTTTTTCCTTTGCCACTTAATTATTAAATAAAAAAAATCATAATGATAGGAATTAGGATTACTTAAATAATGATTGAGGTAACTGGATTTCAATACGATTTTAGTAACAATTTGCAAACATAACGTCATTAAGTTGTACTAAAAACGAGATCTTTAGTTTATTTTAAATATAAACATAATGAAAGCTTTGATTTTCGCGAATTCTAGAATTAATCACGTATATTTTAGTATTCGGAAATATATTTTTGGGTACCTAGACCTACCACCACGGACCAACGTTACGGACCACGGACTAGTGTAGTGTTCGAAACGTTGGGTTTCCAAAAATGTATGTCCCAATATTAAAATATACACGATTAATCCGGTTAAAAGAGTTTCATTAAATATAACTATTTTCTTACATGGAATTTGAATGCATATCTATGGTGTGTTAGTTATACAGCAAGCTTTCACTGAACCATAAATAAAATTATAAGAGTCTTAAACAAATAGTTAAGAAACAAAAATTTGCATAAACTATCTATCTACGTTGAGATTGCAGTAGTAACTTTTCCAAAATGTATACAATACAGTTAGGTTATTGTTCTAAAACTCTATTGTTCCGTAGGTACCCCATTATCTATTTTTACTTGTATTGTACTCGTTCTAATCCCGTACAGAATATTAAGTAATATCTATCAACAAAACTTTAATTTGCTATAGGAATTTAGCAGTTAGGGAAAGAACGTGGATCGTAAAACAAATATCGGCAGTTAAAATCCAGAAATGTTCTCGAAAGTTTAAGAAATGACATTTTTTTCTTACAATAACTATTTTAAAATTATAATAAGTAGAGTCAGCATGCTTCATTATATAGTGTTCTCGCATATATTTATGTATTTACGAGAATTTAACAAATTTTGTTCGTTACAAATTAGAACTAGCATTTTATTTATTGTAGTGTAGCTGTTATCTTTTTTTTAGCTTCACGCTGTATCCCACATATAGCAGGGTAGGCAGAGGGAACCTTAGAACCTAGTGTTAAGACACTCCGTTCTCCACTTTCCGCCGAATTAAGGCATTGTGTGCTGAATGACGGAACTTAACGCTGCGCTTTGCCTTGTTACCGTGAAAATACTAAACTTTTACATTTCCTGGAGTGGGACTTGAATCCGCAACCTGTCGCGTTTACGGTCGCACACTTGTGCCTCTGTGCCACGACGGGCGTTAACGTAACTATTATCAAGGTGTTAATACAAATTTTATAAAATCTAAAAAAAGAGATACAAAAATACATATAAAGTATTTTAATTTCTAAGCAAAAACAAACACAAAAATTTGAAACCTGTCAAATTCTGTACTAAAACAACATAACCACATGTTATTTAGGTATTTCCAGTTAATTCTAAATAAGAGAGCTACGTGAATGCTATCTAATTAGCTGCACGCTTTGATTAAGCCGCCAATGATTTGCCAAATTAGACATTCCAATAAAGGTATGTCAGTATGCAGTCAGTCAATTGGGAATCAACTGTTAGTGACATTATGATTATAGGATCTATTGAAAATGAGGTTAAACACTGACTACTTAATTATATATGCAATACTAATTATACTCATATGTATATTATTATACAAAATATATCTCCTAACAGTATTAGTTTAGCTGGAGGCAAAACTTGCTGTACGATCAAAAATAGAAATTTTAAGTTGAACAAACGTCCATTTATATGCTTCTCAAATAAAAAGGTTAATATCAAATATGCATAATATATATAACTTGTGCTATTGGATTATAACGTACTTCAGTGGTAAATGTTTTCTTGTATTTCATTTACTTTGTATTACAATGTGTCATACATTCAACTAAAAGTCGTAGTAGTCGAGATTAAAATATACAACAATTGACACATTTCCAAATACATATTTTATTTTTTTTTCATCATATCAACCATATTACTAATGTCAATATTCAAAGCGACCACAATCAAAACAAAAGCCTATCATTTAAGTGAGCTAAGAGCAAGCTTCGTAAATGCACCAGCTTATGTGGTACTACGTGCAATTTGTCCAGCAGAATATAGTAGACATTTACGTCGTAACTGTGTCGCTCCCAATTCCCAGGCCAATCTCGCTAGAGTCAACATATAATCCCAGTGGTAAAAAGTTTGCGAGTTTCGCGAGTAATTTTCGCTTCGGCGGGTATCGGCCGCTGTTAATAACTTATGTAAAGTTAAATGAGTCCAAGTGCCAATTTAAAAATGTTGCACGCGGCACTGCCACTCTACTTGTGCTATTAATTCTAACAATTATGATTTTTTAATATTTAAGCGCTTCTTCCGCTAAGCAAGATGTATCTAGATTGAAATTTTGTATTAACCCCTTTTATTTACTACACATTTAGATATTGTTAATAATGGTTTCAAATATCAATGTCGTTAGAAAACAGAACAAACGTAAAGTCAAATAACTTTCGACTAAATTTGGTTGTTTTTTATTTAAAAAAAAAATACAAAGTCAAAGCAAATATTAGAATTCATTAACTTACACGTCGTCGAGATCAAACTCATCTTCAAAATACTCTTCAGCCTCAAACTTAACTCTAGGTATAGATAAATCCATTTTGTACAAAAGCAGACACACAAACACAATACACTAACTATAATAATGTCACTGTACACTACACTATATAACACACATATACTAAATTCTATTTACATCATAATTTTACTTTAGAAACATATTTTAAATATGACACTCTATATTTTTGGTAGCAACATTCAAAGCGTCGCACGCGCATTTTCGAGGGTTGAGGGTAAAGTGACGCCATTACAAGTCCAGGGGTGGTTAAAAAGCGGCGTGGCGGGTACGGGGAGGGGAGGGGGACACGCCAGGTAGCTGGGGGTCGCGTAAATGCCGAATTCTCCGTATTGTTTAGTAAGTAATAATAAAAAGAAATGCGTACGCGCATTCGTACCGGTGGGAAGGTATGCTATTTGTTTGCAATGCCTGAATGGAATGTACGGCCACTTGTTCTGTATTGAAAACGGATTTTCAATTAGCGGTTTTTTTTTTGTGTAATAATTATAAAAATGTTTACACATAGGGGAACAAAAGACACTTCATTAATATTTAATTAAACTTGAGATGTTGGTGCACGGAGTGCGATAAATCACTGTAAATGAAATATAAATTAAGCACGTCGAAATAAATTACAAGGCGCTACTCCTTATGGCTTTATTTTGAAAAGTATTATATTTATAAATGAAATTAACGCTGTTTATTGCTTTTAGTGGCTCTTATGATGTTTTATTGCATTATATATATGTATACATATATTAAATATACTTTCATTGTTGTTGTATAAATCTATTTCTCACAAGTTTAACTGAAACACATATTCTAGAGTAGATCTACTTTGCAGAAGACCTTTATGTGTCTTTATATTTATGAATATCACATTTTTTATACTGATATAACTGAGTATAATACAAAGTAAAGTGCTATTTTGCACAAAGTTTAATTTATTCTCATCGTTCTATAAGGGGGTCTTACCTCCTGCATAGGGTAAACGGGAGCTTATCTATGCAATAACGAATATTTTATAGCGTTTTGCTTGCAATTTGGTTTTTTATAGACTGATTTTGAATGAAAACTGCGTACCGAATTCAAATAATAATCTATACATGAATAAATTTTCAATCTATTTCTTTTAAATTTAATATTAACCTACTATAAACATAGGTATGTGTATCATATACAAAGTCGTACAAGCTAGCGCGTGTTTGTAGCGGCCTAGTATTCGGAATGCTTGGATGTGTCCCACTTAGACAATTTAATTTATGTAACCATTATTTTGTCATGAAAAACTAGTTCAAGTGTATAATTCCCTCGAATTAGCGACGCGTTTCATCATGAGTTTCTAATTAACACTGGATTATGGCAGTGTGTTTCAAACGAATATGTATATTGTATATTTTTCCATATAATATATATTCTTATAGTTTCACGCAATAATCCGCACATAACAGGGTAGGCAGAGGGAACCTGAGAACCTAGTGTTAAGACACTCCGTTCTCTTTTAACAACGGTATCCTACGTTCCGCCGAATCTCTATTCGCATTGCGTGCTGAGTGGCGGATTTCAACGCCGCGCTTTGCCTTGTTACTAGGACGAGTAAATGAAAATACTAAATATTATTTAATAGATAGTATGAAATAATACTAAATTTAAAAAAAAATAAATGATAACTATAGACATTTAGTGTAACGATTTAATAAGAATAATTAGTCTCGCATATTATTTTAACCATATCTTTACGTATATCCAATTGTCCTTTGTTAAAATAAAATATAATAAAAATTATAATATTCAAGGATAGGCAGTATATTTTTTTTAAATTGTTCACTGCATAAACTATATAAATATTAATATATATTTTTTCAACATTGCAACATAAAGCAGTAAGTGGTCCACTATATATGGGCAAGATTGACGTAATCAAGCGTTTAATTTAAATAAAAACTGGATTTTTATATTTTTTAAGTCCAAATAAGACATCGATATCGATTTTTTATTATATATTACTTATTAATAGTATTTAAAAGAAGGGTTTAAGTGGTATATGTAATATTTTAAATGTTAACATACATTCACAAAAACATAATTTATTTACGAAAGTATCACCATACAAATTATAGTTAATGAAGGTCCGTTAACATCTACCGACTATTAAAGTGGCAGATGTGTTTAGGACCGTTTATATCTACAAATGTAGAAGATTTACTATCTTTTTTTACACACATTTTTTTTATTGTACTATAGGAGAAGAGAGTCTAGTGTCATGACATTCAGTTTTCCGTTCGAATCCATGACATTGTCTAATTAGAACGAAGAAAAGAAATAATTAAAAAAATCATTACCTCGTATAGGGAACGAACCCATAACCACATAACGTCGTAACAACCAACACCATAACGTCCCGTAAAGTAATAGCATATTATTACTTACTTTTATAAATCTGTAGAAATGATTTTAATTGCATAAAAAAATAGAATAGTGTAAAAAACATTTACATATAAAAAAGGGATATCCTTTTTTAAGTAATTAGCTAAGTATATAACGTTAAAATAAAAAAAAAACACAGTAATTACAATATTATGTTAAGTAATAGTTAAATAAAAACAAGTTTAAAGTAACAAAGAACAGATTAAGATGTCTTTGTTGTTTTTAATTACCGCTTCTTCTTTTCTGGAATTAATTCTTAATAAAGTCTTTAGCTTAAATGCTGAAGTCATTAACAAAACTATACGTCATTTATTTTTAAAAAGATTTATAGATTATTTAAAAGGACTGCAGTAGTTTAAGAATTTAATACTATTTGAACAATAACATAACACCTACAATAGAATTAGGAAATACTTTTGAAAACGTTACTAATGTTTCAATAGGGCTTTCTTTTTTTTCTTCACGCTGTATCTCGCATAGCAGGGTAGGGAGAGGGAACCTGAGAACCTAGTGTTAAGACACTTTGTTCTCTTACAACAATTCCGTTTCCCACTTTCCACCGAATTGATGCATTGCGTGTTGAGTGGCGGAACTCAACGCCGCGCTTTGCTTATATTATGAAAAAAAAACAATTTATTTACGCTATTTCTCGTATTTATTTATAGAGAATCTAGTGTCAAGATATTCCGTTTTCCAATTTACGCCCGAATTCGAGATGTTGAGTGTTGAGCAGCGAAACTCAACGCCGCGCTTTGTCTCACCAGAGCAAGACAATGAAAATAATTTAAATATAATAATTTCCTCAAATGAGAATGGATAACTTATGGTTCAATATATCTTAAATATTATTTAATATCTTTTATCTTCATGCATAAAAAACTATGTAGGCAACTTAGTGACGCTATTCTTTACTTTTTCTCTACCATATAACATGCTGAGTGACGGAACTCAATGTCAGTCTTCATCGGGAAAGCACCGATATAATAAATAAGTACTTTAATAAATAAATTGAATCTACAATCAATGTTTACAATTCCAACTGCGTCACAACAGACACTCAATATTATTGATATTGTCGTACATATATTCATGTATCTTTTTACATATGTCAGTATAAATCAATCAATGAAAAAAAAAACTTATACGGTACAAAGTTTATTTTAAAAGTTTTATCAAATATCACGTAAGTTGGTAATAATTGTCGTGATACATGAAAGTATATTAAATGTTGTACATACTCATAAATTTATTGGGAGCACACTACACGCTCGTGTAGGTAGAAGGTACATGGTTTATATGGGCAACGTTTATTTAGTGAGAATATCAAACATAAAACCCAAAGATATAAAAGGACATTTTCAGTTTAAAATTATAAATTCATAACTTGCATTACATTAAAAATAATATATAATTCAAATAATTTTTTTTGAGCAAAAGGTGATATGCAAAGAGTTGACATACACTACCCACCGGATTTATCCCCAATTTTTTTTTTCCTTACACAATTAATACCTTATGATAGTAAATAAACTGTTTTTATAAGTAATATAAATATTGTCTATTTCATATTGTCCCAAATGTTAGAAAACCCTTACACCACGCCGTACAAAGTAAAACGAAGGAAACATAGTGTCTTACAACTAGACTCTATGCCTAGCCCACTGAATCTAAGTAAAAAATTCATTAATGACAGGTTAGTAGCACGTTAAACGCTTATAGTAATAATCAAAATCAAAATATTCTTTATTCAAGTAGGTATTAGAAGCAATTTCAAATCGTCAATTTACAAATGTGTCAGTCGTGTCGGTCCTAACGGAAGCTACCACCGGCTCGTAAGGCAGTTCTGCTGAAAAGATCCGGCAACAAACTCAACAGTTGCTCTTTCCAAATTACATTTTTACAATAAATATACAACTATGATGAGCCCGGGTGAGCGTCAACAGCATTTAATTCCACACATTGATATCATTATAGTATTCTTGGACAGAATAATTAACATCATACATACCTTCACAGTATACTGACGTGTCGCAAGCGCAGCAGGGCCGGCAGGCGTGAGCGGGCAGGGGCGCAGGCGGCGACCGCTCCGCATCGCACGCGCAGCTAGGCACGGGCGCGCAGCAGCCCGCCCCGGATGACCACCACTCGTCCTGGAAGGAGACACTATGTTAGATATCACAGATCATATGCACATACAAAAGAATATTAGTATTATAAAGTTCCTAGCTTCGAAATCCATTAAAATTAATATTTATGTGGTCATTAAATTTTCTCTTTCATTTTCTAAATCTAACTAGAATACAAGAAAATGAATACTCTCTGCCTATTCCGCGGTAATAAAACAAAAGAGATATTTATTGTATACGCTAATGTTAGAAAACATAATAAAGTAGCAAAATTGTAATTTACTAACACAAATATTATAAAGAATTATATGTAGCAGTTTATCAACTTCAATTTATAATATAAATAGTCAAATTAACTTATCAAAGCTACAAAAAAGAGTAAATACTGAAATATATTTCCAGTATTTTACCGTAAAATATTTTAATTGAACATAAGTATAACAAAATACGCGTACATGAAACATATAAAGAGCACATATTTCGAAGAATTAACAGGCTTCGTATAGAGAAACAACCTCAAACTAACAATGTTTGTATTTAATGATATTTACGTAAGCGTTTACGTAAAACGAGCTGGTAAACAAAACTTACGTAATTAATCGATCACACACACTTTTATCAAAAGGTTATTGGTATATGTATATGATAAGATAAAGAGCATATATGACCTAAATGAATATTACAATTTATAAATCTCATCTAATCTAATTGAGTTGGAATGTCATATATCCAGGATATATTACCAAATATATTCTTAGTATTAAAAAATTAAACATATAAAAAGAACATACATTTTAAAGCTTCCTATTAAAATTATAAGCCAGTGTTTCTTAGAAATAATTAAAATCCTGCTTGCTACCGCATGTTCATATTTTTATACCAAACTTCTATATTTTTATATACTGAAGTATATGAATAACACTTCAAAATTAATAAAAGTTATGAAACAGTTTTTAAAACCACTCATACAGGTACTGGAAAACGTTTAGATGTTTTCAGCATTTATGAATTTGTCACGTTAGTGTGTTCATGTAGTCGTTCTGATATGAATAAATAACATATTTCATGAGCGTGACGTAAGCGCTAGCTAGCGAGGCGCAGAAGCGGCGAATAAATATAACAAATGTAAATCGCAAAGCAGATAACCTACCTATCTCCAATTTATACAAAAGCCACTTTACGTTGAGATTGAGTTTTGTTTGTTCACAATACGAATTACTAATTTAATACATTGCATCTTCTCGTATATCTAGAAAATTGGTATTGACGTGTGAATGACATAGAAAATCTTCGAAACGGTAAAAAATATACAAAAATAAAATGATGAACTAAGGAAAAAAATTGTCAAATAGAACCATTAGCAGTCAATAGAACATTGAAATTGGCGATCACAACGAACTGTGGCATCGACTTTGCTATACAGTGGTGAAACGCGGCTACAATAAAAAAAACGTCCATTTACAAGATGTAGAGTCAATTTAAACTTAAAAGAGTGAGAATATTCCATCAAGAATATAATATGTGGAGATGAAAGCAAAACGAGCGGAAGACGCATCATAGATTGTAATGTACGGCGTGCCTAAAAGCCTCGATAAATTAGAATTCATTATTTAAACATGTTATTTTAAAACAAGTGATTTGAATAATTAGTTTTATCAAGACGTTTTATTTCACAAATCTGTAGCTAAAAGTATAAGCAGATAATTCTTTTTTTATTTATTAGTTCCTTTTCAATTCTATAAAAAAAAGTATTGACATTATAGAAAACTTTAGCAGAATAATTATTCTAATTATATGAACTTCTTAAAATATGTGGTTCAACAAAAACAAGTAATAAAAGGTAATTAATTAATGGACACTAGTATTTGTTAGTCATTCATCAGGCATAATTGTAGAAGTAGTCAACAAAATCGGTCATCACGACTTGCTAACCGCCTTAAGTACGGGTCAATTCATCTTGTTTTGAATGAAACAATATATCAGATAAGGAGGTTAGGAGACTAATTAATTAAAATACACTATGAACAAATTACATAAAACAAATTTAATAAATCTTTATAATTTCGTACAAGATTCGAATATAGCATTTGTTTCGTATTGTTAAGTACTCAAAGTAATATAAATGACGGAGTAGAGATAGAATAGAATATTGCCAAATAGGCGGAAAGTGAAGAAAGAAATAGGAATAGAGAGCTCTATGCTTAATATAAAAAAAAAATAACTTATAGAATTATTACAATTTAAAATCTTAGACTCGACTATTATTGTATTTAACTACATTTAAGTAAAACATTTATTATTTCCTTGTTAACACGCCATTTTATCCTGTTAGAGTATAAACACTAAACGTACAAGTTTTATTATAGAACACGTATTCGTAGATGAGTACAGAGGATTAACGGTCCAATGGCATCGGTTCGAAGCCCGGCGAGCGCGACAAGTTAATGTTGCAATGCAATAAAAGAGGTCAAAGTACTTTGTTGCTAGCTCTGCACATAAGATACCTATTACGGCTGACATATAGTTCTTACAAGTTTTCTAACACAAATTACTGTGTCTACATATAAATATTGTTATTTCATTTAGTAAAACACGAAATCTAAAAGCATTATATATTTTCAAGCAAAATAAGTATAATAAGTCTGTTTAATATTAATGGACTATTTAGTTTTTCAGCGTTGAAAGAGTTTCACGACTGCAATGATAGCATCCTGAAAGTTTCAGCTTAACTCGAGATTCGACCATTAAGATAAAAACGGCTTTTGATAAAAACTATCCAGTTACAGTATCACTATGTTCGAGCTAGATAAAAACGTGATTATATTATATTAAAGTGGGTAAAAGAAAAAGGAAAAACGTAAATACATACAGTTTTTGTTTCTTACTTCTAACAAAGTTTATTTTATATTTTAGCGTACAGGAAAAATATTATGAGTATATTTTTATATTATAAATTTCATTATAACACGATTTCTAGTGGTAGCTAACGGTCTGACCGGAGTTCACCGTGTCGTAGCGATAATGTCATTAATCAAGTATGGAGAAACGATGTGGGCGTTTTAAACTACCTATATAGCCATCGGGCATCCTGTTTAATCCACCTTGTAAAAAAATATCAATTACTTGTACATTAAATATATTAATAAAAAAATATTTACATAGACTAAAAATTAATAACGTAGTAAATTTTCAAAAATGATGAATCAGTATATTGGTTAAAAATAAAAAACGAGAAGCAAAGCACTTCATTATGTGGCAGCGTACAAAAAATATGAATATTATGCAACGTAAAAGGTTTACGACCTGACTATGGATAATTAGCATAAATTATAGATAGAACGCACGTGATAAAGTGAAAAACTGATTGAAATTGACGCGTAATCATTGACTGAAACAAGTGATACCGACCGACTATTGCCTTGTGCTAGTTTTCGCGGTTGAGCCTTGATTTTTAATATAATCATGATGAAACTATCAACTAGTTGAATAAAATTGTTTTCTTATTGTTTTTATATGTATATATCTTTGTTATATGATACTTTAAGTAATCTAAGGATGTTTTTTGTTACGAAATTAAGCGTTTTATAATGTTTTTATGACTGTGATGGCTAACAACTCGAATGTACACGAAACAATAATATGTACATTGCAATTTGTAGCAAAGATCAACCATGGGCAGTAAATAAAAATAGTGCGCACAATATAGAAAAAAATAAAGCACAACAAAAATATGAACTATATGTAACGACGAATTATTCTTTAAGAACATGTCATATCTACTAAAATTCCGATTTTATTAATAATATTCTTCAAAATTTCTTGGTCGATTATGGTTGTGATAAGACAGATTTTTTATATATTTTGGTTTCCAAAATGTTTGATTGACTGGTTTATTTAGTAAAATATATGTTATAAGTAAGAATAACCGTTAATATGATCAAAAATATTAATTTTATGAAAAATAATCATATTTTGACGTGGGCGGAGTCAGACTGCTCACTCTTTTATTTCGACACAATTCACTTTGACTTGACTTATTACAAATGATTTCAACCTTTTGCAATTTTTATTTGACAAGAAAATAACGTTTCAAAGATGAAAGGACTGAAGGCTAGCTGAAAGAAAAGAGAACATCGATCGGTTGCATTATATATTGTCTTGGAAGCACACCACCTGTCTGGACGATAACGGACATCGTAATTTATAGATTGCGATTACAAATTGAAAACAAGAGTTGTGGATGGAAAATTACTTTAAAATTATTTCTAGAACGAAAACGTTAAACAAGTGTGCGATTGTAAACGTGACAGGTTGTGGGTTTGATTCCTACTCCAGGAAATGGAGTTTTTCATTTCCTGGGTTTGGTAAAATGGCAAAACGGGGTGTTGAGTTCCGCCACTCAGCACGCAATGCCTCAATTCGGCGGAAAGTGGGGAACGGAGTGTCTTAACACTAGGTTCTCAGGTTCCCTCTGCCTACCCTGCTATATGTGGGATACAGCTTGAAGCTATGTATGTATGTTACATATTGAAAAGTTAATCGATAAATATATATGCATATAAATATACTATAAAGTTGGACTATAGTTAAGTGTTAGGTATACAAGCATTTGCATTTTGATACCCTGCTACGGGTAAAGTGAGAACCTAAAAATTACAACTTAAAATTGATCAACTTAATTTGAATCTCCTTTATATATTTTTATTATTTAAATTGAGAAGAAAACAAAATAAAGATAAACATTACAAGTACGTCTTTCATTAATGAACCCAATTACTTTATATTTATCGTTTATGAGGTGCTTAACGTATGTATTTATCATAGGAATATTTATAGTAATATCAGAATAATAAAATCAAAACTCTCGAAGCATTTAATTTATTTGCATAAAAAGCAAATTAAAACTAAAATAAACATAATATATGTAAATCACATATATTTATAAATTTACAAAAAAAAACAATATTAAATTTTAAGCGTTATAATACAAAAACATATAAGAAAAATTTTGGCGTATCTATTTTAGGGCACTTCGCTACCGGTCTGTAGAAACTTTAAATAAGCGGCCTTAGAATTTGCCGTTCTATATTCCAGGTAGAGTCAAACATCGAAAGCGGTGTAGTTCGAAATGGACCAACTTTTATGTACGGAAATATAACATAACGACTCTGTAAAAGTTGAGGAAGTTGTTATATTTCACATGCAAAATATACGTGAATGTGTCACGTAGAAATGATAGTGTAAACAAAAATGTCCTGAATAACGTACGTACAATGTGTTTATGTAAAACGCACTGTAAAATGACATTATTTCAGTTTTGCTGTTGCGTCGGAGGAATCTGCCAGCAGCGATAGTCATTGCGGACAGCTAGTATTGACGCAATTTTTTAGAATACATAGAAAAATTTATCAACAGCCCTAGAAGTAATATGTAGAGACATATTTGTAAGTTTTCCATTCCACATTTATGTCGTGATCATGTCGTAGAATTGACTATTTAATGAAATGAATAAGCACATCACGAAATATTCACACTAAAAATAAAATTAATGATATAACTGATGCTGTTTTGATTTGAAGTGGTTTAAACTTACAATGTCGACATTATATTTTACGATATGGACAAGCATCGATGACGAAATCATTTATTGTTGACGAATCATATTATGCTCAATTCTACTACATGACCACAGCATATACATACATATATTTAAAATTAATACTATGTACACCCATATCATTTATTTATTTACTTTATTTATTTGCGGCGTTGAGTTCCGCTCAACACGCAATGTCTCAATTCGGCGGAAAGTGGGGAACGGAATTGTTGAAAGAGAATGGAGTGCCTTAGCACTAGATTCTCTGGTTCCCTCTGCCTACCCTGCTATATGCGGGATACAGCGTGAAGTTAAAAAAAAAAGATTTATTTAAAAATATATAAAAATAATATTATTATAATAAAATGTGACTCAATCTTTTATCATAATCTCAACGAAGTGTGAAAATAAACTTTAAACAAAATGCATCGTGCTGCCAGTGTACAGTACGAGTAAAACAATGGCGACTTGGCAGTGCTGTTTAATTAAAAGTCCATACACCCGGATTCTCGTTCATCTATACATTTCTAATGAGTTTAAAATTTATATTGTTATAAAATTTAAAAATTATAATTGAGCATAACCATCTAAAATTTAATTTAGATAAATGCTTAAAGATAAACATAAAGACTATTATAATTTATTTTCAAAATTATTGTACTAATGGTATCACGAAATATGCTCATGTTATCTACAAAAAAAAATCAATTAAAATTCATATTTTAACCTAAAAAAAATAAATTATTTTCGTTAACAAAACATATTTTCAACGTGACAGCCATTTAAATACTGTCCATGTTAGACATCTACGGGTAGGGAAACAAAGTTTCTTTAAAAGCATTGTGTGACGTTGCCAGTGAAACAATACGAAGTTGGCAGGGGCATTTCACTGCGGAGTTCTATGCACTCTGAACCTTGTTAGTTTGCACTAACTTTTTACTATATTTCAGTTTTATTTACGTAGTAGACTTATAAATTACATGAAAAGAATTTTTAACGTCGTCGTGACCCAGATGAGACATTGCTATAACGTGGCTACGTTGCATCGTAGATTTCTATGCGTTTGTAATTAAAATATAGTTTTGCTGGTGAGGTAAAGACATGGCTGGGTTTCGTTACCTATTTCTTTATATTGTCTGTAAGCTAATAAAAATCGGTGTTGTGAGATGCCTCGTTAAGCTCTTTTTTCTTTTAGCCTCATATTACAAAATACAGGCAACAGTAACAGGCAATAGTAACATATTTAATACACATCCAATTTCACACATTAAACATTTAAACAAAATTAAACGTATAACTTCGGTTTAAAGAACTTTATTCTCATTTTCGACAAATAATTTACATGAGAAATTAAATTACATAACACAAACAAATAGGCAGTGACAAGAGCGAATAACAAAAGAGTTAACATTATAAATCTCAAATTTCTTAATCATCTCTAAGTGCAGATTCAAGCCCCACACATATACACCCCACGATTACTCATTTTTTAGAAGTGAATAATCGCCGAGTATATATGAGTAAAGCCTAGACCTAAACTCATCGAATGATTTACAATTTTTAACCGACGGCGGCAAACCATTGTAAATATTTACTCCTTGGGAGGTAATAATTCCACTTCCATGCTTCGTACGGGTTCTTTGCAGGACAAGGTCTTTTGTACGTCTAGTAACGTATTTGTTTTGATGGCCTTTCGTTTCAAAGGAAATTTCGGTATGGATGTTTTTGTCCAAAATCTTACGAACGAGCATGCATGTAGTATACTTCTAATTAAGAAAATAAACTATTCCACTCTGAAAGGATATAAATAGGGCAAAGGTAAATAATTTTAGTTTTTCACCTTACCACAACTTAGTAGTGCATAGTTGTGTACGAGCGGAGACGCGGTGTTAGCGTGTCAAGGATCGCTCGCGTGCCATTCAGGGCACTCCGGCGTTTTAAGCTTCTATCACACTGCTGCTAGACGACATTACATCGTAATATCGCCTTATAATTTAATTTCCCTATATTTACTAATAAAGCTCCAATTAATTAATGTTAACGAAATATACCGACAATGACTATATTAAGCTATTTCATCAAGAAGTCAATGGCACTTATTACATTCTTAAGAAGAAGTCGTAAAGCTATAAAATTATCTAAGCGTAGAAATAGAAATAGGGTGTGCTATACGTCAGTGGTAGATCTACCTAATAGGACAGGCCATTCACCCGCCTGACCCGGTAAAACTTAGATAGTGTGAGATCACAGTCTAAACTCTCAACTAAATTGAGCAAAATAGCTTGCAACTAGTTATAATTTAGGTTTCCTTCTGCATAGAATATTCGTACATGTATAAAATAAACAATATTGAATAAAGTTTTGCTGATGTATAATTTTATGAAATAACTCTTTACATAGAAATTATTACTATCAAGAGTATATATGACCTTCATCTGCTTTAGAAACCGATGAAGCTGTCTGCCGATGCTCCAAAAATTAATGGATTAATGAATATCTCATTGTATATTGATTGAAACATTTTGCGGAATGCACCAAGCCCCCAAAACATTATAGAACAAGTAATCTAAATATGTTATAGACAATCATTCTAGTCAGATTCTCTGGAAAGGGACGATTTAGGAAAGTATTTCAGGCAACAACTATTTCAAAGGAAGTTAAATTTATTAATCTCAATTAATGTGACTCTTTTATTTTGATAAAAGTCAAACGTTAGAAACATTACATGTCGTGTGACGTTTTGAAAAGTGCGAAAAGAAAAAAAACTTTTCTTATTATACATTCTCTACACTGTATAATATATTAATTGCGTGTACACACAAAAATAACATTAAATACAAATTTCTGATATTTATAAACATTTTACATCACTCAAATTACTTATAAGTATATTTGTTCAAACATTGAAATCACATCCTGAATCATAATCCGAGACCGACAGAAAGGAACCCCGAACCGCAAACAATCACGACTTTCTACGCGTGAGAGACTTGCGACATGACCTTATTCCTTTGTTTGTGCAAATAATACGACATTTATACTTTTTGCGTTGCTCTAAATGAACAGGCTTATAAACACAATTTACAAGTGGCACGTTTACATTTAATTAAAAGTCTATTTCAAACTAAGTGAAGGTTTTCATCTCAATGAGCTGATAATTTAGAGGATATAACACTTAAAGGAAATTTACTTCATAGGCTTTATTTACCCGCCTAGTGATCAATAAATTGCAAAACTTGGATTTTAATCGTCTAAAATTATATTATTAATTTTATATTATCTTTGCCTGCTACTTCGTCCGCACGAAATTTAACAAGAAAGATATATAGTGTTGAAGTTATGATATTTGAAGCATTTTCTAAAATAAGAGTAGCTCAAGTTACGCCTTAGCACATCAGCTACCTGCCAGTATAAGTCCCATCAATATCAGTCCAGCCATTTCAGAGATTAGCCGGACCAAACAGACAGACAAAATTGTGAAAAATGTTATTTTAATAAATGAACCGTAGACACACGTATAAGACACGCCAATTTTATTTATATGTATAGATATATAGATAAAACATATACAATTAAAGTAATATTTTAAAAGGAAATAGCAAATTGTACTAAGAACTTAATCAATAATAAAATTGTTAACAAGCGCGGTTCTTTGCCTGCGTGGCCACAACAGTGCCGCCTAATAAGGAAGTCGCAGCGTTGATTTCTGCATTAAAATTCTTGTTGTATAGTCACTAACAATTTATTTTTATGAAATGAGGTTTTTGTAAAATCTAAGCCGAGTTTAGATAAGTTCGTAAATTTAAACCTACTTAGAAATAAAAAGTAACAACCATACAGTACCCAACTAACCATAGAAATTTGGTAAGTCATATATTTGATGATGAGAAATAGATAGATCAAATAGTACCTACTAAGATTTTAGGATTTGTGTGTTTAATTAACCAAACATATCCCTTCCCCACAATGTTACAACGGACAACGGAGTGTCTTAACACTAGGTTCTCTAGTTCCCTCTGCTTATCCCGATATGTGCGGGATACAGCGTGAAGCTAAAAATAGAATAACATAAAAAAGAAAAAAAAAAGGATATCCAAAACAACTAACATGTAAAATTAGATATTAAATTCTATAAAACAAAACTACTTGAACGCGAAGGTATAAAACCACAATATCATAAACAAGTAACTAATAATTTTTAATAGAAACCACAATTAAGTAAATATTATCATTTTAAAAAAGCTATGCACTTTCACTTCTCTGTTTTCGCAATAGCTTTTTCACAAACAATAGTACATCGATTACTACTTCAACATTTATTGTAAAATGACAGGTTTTTGTAATTTTACTCTACAGAACCTAAGTACATACTGCATAATATATAGGCGATACCAACATCGAGTTTAAGAATGTAAATATATTCAATTTCGACTTACAAGGATACCTGTCCGGGTCAGTAACGAGAGCCGCTGCGGGCACTGTCAACCTTGCGTACACACGCTCTATATTAAAGTTTCAATGCATTTGATGATAATAACTTCCGTTATGGTCGTTATTAATTTTATTACATATTCATAGTTATATTTTTTATGGACACATTCTCGTTAATTGCTAAAATGGTTTGATTGATTGATATTCAATGCTGTATCTAGGCGGATTTGAAATATTTTTTATAACCGGTTCAGTTACTAAGGAAAATATGTTATGTTAATAGTAATAACTGTATCGCCACATAAATATAATCTTAATTATATATTTATTGATCAGAGAAAAAGTTTTAATTGTAACGGTTAATCATTATCACAATCATTGCTGCTGGCAACGGATTAATTATGAGGCGGTAGAGACATTTCTACACTGACACGGGGGAAAGAAGGTATAATCCTAATTCCCTATCGTTTTGCTCGAGAATTGAACATATATATACATTTCAATTTTGAGTTGTTTAGAATTAAAGTTACACGTTGATTTGTAAGTCGGATTTAATCAAATTTGTACGGGTCGTTTTACTATACCTAATTGTATAATGAAGCGTATCATTATTATTTATTTTTTAGTAATTCATTATATAATTATCCAAAGTTTTCTATATAAACTTATTTTTATTACCTTATGCGAATGATAGTTACGACGACAGATATTTACCAAATATATATTATAAGTAAAGTAGAAATTATTCCCATATCAAAAGTATATAGTTAAAAAAAACACCTTCAAATGTCTTTTTATTTTCATGAACCTAGCAAGGAAATTAGATTTATGCTAGTAAAATATTACATTGTCATCGGATCCGGGCACGTGTGCAAATTTTCAATAAAATCAGACCGCGAAAAGTAGGTCAAAATAAAGTTGGGAGATTTTTTACTATGATAAATACATGTTCACCTAATAAAAAAAGTGCTAAAAATGTATACCTTTAAAATGCCAATTAAAACGAACTACCACAATTTAATTACTAAAAATATTTTAAACAAATATTTATTAAACCTAACTTTCTAATTGGTTCTAAATAATTATATTTCACCACAATTAAGTTACAAAATAACATAATATTGACATAGATATGAAGCAAACACACCAACTAATTTATACAGTATTCGTAACAGGTTATCAGCGACAGAGACAATGCTGTCAGATCCCGCGCCCATCATATTACGTACGCTCCGCGACTGTGGGCGACGTTGTCAGAACAGAGTACCTATTGTATTTTCATTTATTGAGGAAACTTTCCACTAGTTCCATAACATATACTTACTAATAATATCGAAACAAAAGTTACTTTTGTCTGTCTGTTTATTACTATACTCTTTCACTGTTAACCACATTAAAACTGATCAAATAAAACTTGGCAAACACTAAATAGTATAAACGTTTTCCGCGAAAATCTAATTATACTAGAAAATAATTAAATTTTCGCGGAAAACGTAATTATTTTTATAGCAGTTAAATTCTTTCAAAGCTAAGTGAATAATTATATATATTTTTTTTTAAATGTTATGTACCCAGACGGTCACAGCATGCGTTACTTATTTCAGCAAATTTACTTACGACGTAAGTAATATTTCTGTTCATATAAAAATATGTCGAGTTTCTTTATCAATAGAGCATAAAGCGTGAAAAATCTATTTTCCTTATCTTTCAACCTCACGTAGCCACTCTAGAGGAAAATATGCAAGGCCTTGGTAACGTATTATCTAAATCGAGACACTGAATCTTAGCGATATCGAATCGAAACTAAAGTGTCATATAACTCAGGCCCAAATAAGAAGTATAGATACAATTTGTTAATCACATTTTATTTGGTTGTCAAGAGGCCAAGTGATTCACAGAACGTGATGTATGTCAGTACAGACGTCTGCATACCTTCGAAGCCAAACATCCTCATGTGCATAGTTTCAAGACGAGTTTAACACAATATATTAGGGAATTTGTAATAAATTTTACAGCAAAGCCTGTTATAATTTATAACATTTTATAAAACACATAAAAGCCAACGAAGATATTCTGACTATAAACTAAAAAGTCTTATTTTTATTTTTATAAGAAAATATATCTAGATTTCATACTATCCTTAAAAATCTAATGAGTTCAAGTCTAAAAATGTCGCCGCCATAAAAGTACGTGTCCAAAAACGGCGGGACTGTATACATATATACATATAATGTATATTTATGTGCCTATTAGTCTCATGTAGGCAGTACTTCGGCTTCAATATATGTATTTATAGCGCTGGTTTTTAAATTCACTTAAAACTCTTAGAGTTTCACAAAGTGAAGAAGTTAGAACCAGTAACTTTGCTAAATAGATTTAGTTTTCTAGTATCAATTGATTAGAAAAATATGTTATAGAATATTATAAAATTTTACACGCCCATTTAAAATCATAATAAGAAGTATTGAATTCAAGTATAAAAATTTGAACGTAGCCTGATTAAGCTCTTAGATAACATTTAAAGGCTCTACATATATAACCAAAAAATAGGCTTCCGTCTTTTTTTGTAATATGATATTACTCGTATAATACATATCGAATGTTCCTTACATTTATAGAATTTAAAAAGCCTAGTAAAAATTAATATTATTCATATATTTCTTTTCAAATAAATAAGTTCCACAGTGTGACAAACGTTTACAAAAACTAAAAGTAATAAGGTACATGTGTTCCTTAGTCACTGCACTCCACCGACACTATTCTGCGGCTTCTCTAGACCCCCGCAACGATGAGTCAGGGCAGGAAAGCCCGATTATGTGACGTCATGGTTTCAGATACAAGAATGAAGAATTAAGCAATTACTGAATATGAGATAATTTGAAGATATCATCATTGTATTTTATTTTTGTTACTTTTGGATATGACATAATAGAAAAATTTTAGTTACGTAACGTAAATACCGATTTTTGTAGAATTTAAATACATTAAATCGATTATTATCTTTCTTTGTAAATGAAAGTTTATAAGGGTGGATGGATATTTTTTTTTTTACTTTTTCACGCAAAATCTACTAAACGAATCTGTATCGAACTTTATAGTAATATAGCTTAAACATCAGAAATAGCACATAGAAAACAATTTAAAAAAGTTTATGTAACATAACGTCATATAAATAGTAAAAATAAAACAAACAAATATTATATAATTCTTTTGTTAACTGTAATTGACGATTATAATAATTAAATTTATATATTATATTATAATAAACGATTTATATTATAATAAAACCATTTAAAATATATTATAGTAAGAAATCGTCAATATTGGAAATAACTGTTGGTGGCATATTCATAGTAGGAGAGTGATAAATGTAAATGCAAGACGTATTGAGGATGCATTTTATGGGTGGGTATGTGAGCTGTCACGTCTAGGCGTCCAGCGTAAGCAAAAAACAATCTTGCAATTTAAATTACATATTACTTATACATACATTACAACATAATTACATCTCTAGATTTTATGTGAAACTTGTAATATAACTGTAACCCATAAAAAGCCATGGGTTTCGTAATCTAATAAATTTTTAAAGAGAATTAAGATATAAAAAAAAAGATTAAAAAATTACATACTTTAATAAATTTTGTGCTAGAAATTCTAAACTGCCATATATAGCGTGGCAGTTATTAAAACAATATTTTGAATATTACTTTGAAACATTTGATACTTATATAACTAAAACAAGAAAAGTTAAATAAAGATACACAGAAACACACGCCACGCTCCGAATATTATCTCAGTCGGGTTGGTTTATTCATCATCCTGCTGTCTGTACGCAGTTACTATCACCATGCTCGTAAAGTGTAGTTTTGTTTATATCTGCTATAAACTTTTACGTTTATATCTTGTTTTTCAGAACTTTCAAAGATGGCTGGGGGAGGACGGAGAGCTCTTCAATTAAGAACGAAATACTTTAAGTTTTTACGATTTCTGGGTGGTCATTTGGAGGACTCATGTAATATATTAAAAAAAAAAAGACGAATCATAGAGATATATAATTTATTGGCCTTATTTTTATACTACGGTTCTAGTAAGGTGAACTGTTGTTAAGCTGCATATGGTACAGCACAGGTATTGCAAGTTTTCAAATCATAAATCTTACAAATATAACGAAGAAACAAATATGAGTCTTATGAAAAACCCATTATAAAATTGAAAGAAAGCATTCAAAATAATAAAAATTTAATGTACAGCTATTACAAAATACATTTACACGATAGTTGTTTATATTAAAGAGTGTCGCAACAATAAACAGAATCGCTCACTCATCGCCAATATCGTCTTACGACTGCAATTTCATAATCATTCTGAAGTTACGCCAAAAAACATATATGAGGGAAGAATTCTTAATAGTACACAAGCATAGGCATAAAGGCTTTGAGCTTCGCATTAAAAGTTCAATTTCGACGGATTAACCTGCGAGTATCGATCGGAAGTCGAGCTGACATGAGGACTTGAATTTTACAGCAAGGTTACCGTGAGGTCGGCGCAACTGGACCAACAGGGGAATAAAAATAATGGAATTTCAAATATACAGTTGCCTGTACAATATACGTATACTCGTACAGTGAAACACTGAAGGCTTGAAATGGTCATGCAAGGCACAGATGGAAGTAAAATAAGTATATAAAACTAAATGCCGCCCGCAACTTTGATTGCGTGGACTTTATGACTTTTGCCATACTATTTTATCTTTCGTAGTTTCAACTGGAAAATGTAAAACCTCATATTTTCCTGTTCCCGTAAATATGTCAGAAAATGCTTTCTAAATGGTGCCCTCCATACTACCGTATATTGATTCATATATTGTAAAAATACTCCAACGAAATTTATTTATAAAAATATTTAATCGGATACAGAATAATACCGAGCATGAGATTGTCAATTAGGTAGACAGATTCATTAATTTACTTGTTATTATGTTTATAAATTGGTTGTTTTGTCTTCACAATGGCCGTATTATAGCTTAAAAATATCGAATATACAAATATATACTGGAAATAATTACTATGTGAATTACTTTGACTATTAAATAAGTATTTATCAACTTCTTATAATGTAAATTTCAACAAAGCGTACTTTTTAAATATTTCTTTTAATGTATGAAAAACACTTTAAAAAAAATTAAAAATTAAAATATAGCGTCTCATGTGTTTTAATCCATTTCACATCATTATAGTCTCAACCGCTACGTTTGGTATTAATGAGCGTAAGCGGATCATTTCCGAAATTCATATTTAACTGTGAATGTTAATTTTATATAAAAACGATATTAAAATACATATTGACGATTCAATACTATGGTCAAATTTAGTTGGTCATGTTACAGTTCAAATGCCATGAGGGTTTTCTGCTAGATTTTCTATATATTTTTCTCTCCCTCGCAAAATTAAAAAAAGTAATAACACTACATCTTAAAAGAATTTTCATTTTCTTTTTTATAATATAGGTATTACAACTATTAAAACTTTCTCATCTTTAAGTAAGTTAAGTATACAAATTTATCAAAGTCGAAACAAGTCAAATAATTTAATGATTTATAACTAAAAACTAATAATATAGAACTGAAACGGCTGCCAATATTTTTTGCAACAGTTGTTGTTGGCGATTTGTCTGTTTATATCTGGGGGCCATATTGAGATTTCGAACTTTATTATTAGATAAACACTGTACAGTGCAGAGCTTACTTTTGGCACCGTGAATGCAGTAGCCGTAATAAATTCTTGTTCTCGTCATCGTAAATTGTAATCTTCTTGTAACAAGCTAATATTGTTAAAATCCATTAACTATTTCAATAACTCTTTACTTAAAAAAGATATTACTTTTCAATTTACATAAAACTAAGCTTCATAAGATAGGCTTATTTAATTTTATACAATTAACTTACCAGTATTTTTAAATATATATTCTTTATATCTCTATATAAAGTCAAATAGAGATTCAATATAGGCGTTGGTAGAGCGCGCAGCGTTGTAACCGTTAAAATGAAATGTTTATGGCCTCTAACAGACAGATAAGGTCGTCAGTTGCAGGTCAAGTCGGTCTGGCGACAACTGGGACGTTCGCCCCGTATAGAAATGCAGTTAATATAAAACAATATTATGATTGGGGCCATTTAAGTGGAGCGTGAGTTCCAGATAAAAACGATTTTTATGTTTTGTCTTTAATATATCATGTATATAATTATTAATTTAATAATTAAAGTGTATAGTGGTATATAATGGCCACAAAACTTTTACTTGTAGTAACTTCTAGTAATGTAGGAGTACAATGTTTCTGATTAAAGTTGTTCTTGTTCAGAGATGCGGGCGCTGTGAGCAAGCAAAATTGTTTCACTATTACAAATTGTAATGTTATTATCTGGCGTTGGCAACTCTAAGTGGAGAGACGATTAGGTGTTACAAAAATTATTATATTATGTAAACAGTTACACATATATAAATTATATTTAAGTTTTGTAATTACGTCTGTAGATTTATTGCTTGTGAAAATTATGAGTTATATTTCATGTCATGTAAAGTTACCGCATATTTGTCGAATTCTCTTAAAGAATTATAACTCTTTAGACAAAATTTATTTATATTTAAAAAAGGCAAAGTATTCTAATAAAACGTTTACCGACAAGTGTTTTAAAACTTTTGAACAAGCTAGTGATCGATAAGCAACATATAGCTTCTCGCTGTATCCCACACGTAGCAGAGTAATCAGGGGGACCAGCGAAGCTAGTGTTAATACACTCCGTTCTCTTTTAACATTAGCAACATATAGTTGTAAGAAATTATAAGCAATACATAAAACAATTGGTAAGTAGTTTAATATTTTTTTAATTACCAAAATAACTTTACTTATGAAAAAAAAATATATAAAACAGTTTTAATTATAAGAAATATATTATCATGCATTTATATAAAATTCCCAAAGAAACTATACTAAATTACTATTAACTGAAACCTATGATAGTTACAAAATGCGGAATCGTTATCGTGACCCGAACACGAACGCGGATTTAAGGCAAAAACATTAAAAGCGACCAACAGGAATTATGTTGTTTCCAATTTGATACAAAAATTGTAAAAAAAAATATTTACTTTGATATTTTGTTCATATTTTAAAATTTATCTCAGATAATCGAAATCGGTAGCAAGCAGACAATAGATAAACATAAAAATGTAGGTAAATCAATTTGGACTCTCAATTAAGTTAGCATATATGCATAATAAATGCGCTTTCAATTACGACAAATAAATTTTATAACAGAATAAACTATAGCGTTAAAAAAAATCATCTGAACCGTATTTGATACAAAAGTATGAAATAAATTGATTTAAATAAAATCTGAGATACTTATGTCGTTGTACACTTTTATTGCACGTAAAATGATAATAGCTTTTTAAATTTTACAAAAAATTAGGTACATATTTGTATTTGTATTTGTATTTGTACATATTTACACAACAAAAACAAAGTTACATACATAAGCTAATATAAATATAAAATTTTTAATTAAATAAGTGCACAGTAGTAGCGTGATACGTGAGATATGATACTTCATTGTGAAAGTGACGCGTGCCAGTGTCGACGCTGAAAGAAGGTCCGTTTACACCGTCGCGTCCGTATGCAATACAATACTCACTATTCTAAGCTTTAGTTTGACGAAGCTCTAAAAGCTCTAAACTTTGAGTATACACTCAGGACTAATAATACACTCACTTGACAACTAACACGCCTCATGTGCACGACAACGTTAATTAATTGCTAGGATTTATACTATACCTAAACTGCTGGAACTAAGTAAGGGTTTGAAGTTTGAATGTTTGTTTTTACTCGCTCTAACGCAAAATGCTAAAATGATAGAATACATTGCATGCATATGCACATGCGACTAAACACATTCAAAAGCATATATTAAGCAATTAAATTTTATAAAATGAATAAAATACAGTTTATTGCAGTTAACAATTAAATTAATCAAAGAATAATATACGCGATTATTTATAATTTGCACTTCAAAGTATCAATAGCAGATACAACGTGTCCGCATGTCCGCGACTATTAAGGTTTACTATTGGCATGTAGTGCGCAAAGTTTGGCAGACACCCCGCACTTTCGTAACGGCCCACTTTCGTCTATCATAGTTATAGGCTCAGAGCATGCGTGCTGTAGAAATATTGTGCAACTTCAACACACTATTTCATAATTTTTATTCTGATCTCTCTGCTCTGCCTTACATGTCTCTCATGTAAGGCAGAGAGATTTTGCTGACACTCCGCTCTCACTTTTACTCTGAATGAAATTGAATACCACAGCGACCCTAATTCAAGCCGAAACATTTTTAATTCCTATTATCAAAAAGAAACCTAATGAATCAATATCTATCATAGTACACATTTATATGTTAATGGTAAAAGTTACACGGTACATAATTTATACATCTTTTTATTATTTTACTTTTGAGTCATTCACTTACCTACATTGGATATCCTTTATATTCTAATAACAACCTTCAGTTCGTTTAATAGCGTATCATTGTTTATTGTTCCTTTAATTAATGTCAAGTACATATATTGTAAAGGGTCTGAATAAGTTAGCAAAAAAGTATTAAGACACAAATAGAAGTATTATATTGTGATTTACGAAAAAAAAGTCAAGAAAATCTTTCATCATACATATTGAGTTTAATGTACTGCAGCTTTACGCATTTAAGCAAAAACAAATCAGTGACAGAACACTCCGTTCTTCACTTTCTGAATTAAAGATTAATTAGAGACTGATGATAAGCGGACAAACCAAAATAATTTCAATATAATTAATCCCCCCAGAAGGAGATCGACCACAACCATCGACGTTTATAGCCAGATATTGTCTCACTGCACCTCAATGGTAACCCAACAATAATTAATTAATGTCATCTAAATAAATGTTTCACAAATTTCAGTGTCGTGTTTATAGATCTGAAAATGTCGCGTAGATCATTCAGGGCGTGTAGGGAGTGTAATCGACAAATTTACAGTGGGCCCTCGCAATCCCGCAATATGGGTGTCGCGATAAAATTGCTGTTCATTTGAGCGTTCAGCCGAAAGCTAATCGAAATTCGATGATATTGACAACTTGTGATACAAACAAACCAATATTCGTACGTAATGATTGCTGTCGGGTTTTAGATTTTTCACTATATACATACATTCTAGTTATTTATGGATTAGTATTCATGATTCATTCAATATAGAAAATATAGAATTGAATTATTACTCACACTTTGAAAAGCACTTCAATTTCAGATTGAATGAATAGGAAGCTTGGCAGAATGACTATTACCTGTAACAAAACAAAATTATATAACTTTATATACAATGTAACGCAACAAATAGATCGAGTCGAAGGTATAATCTGATAATGGTGAATCAATAAAGATTAATGTCGGTATTAACAATTGTTTATATAACGTAACAAAAGTTTCAAAACATTAATGTTTATATTGTAAGAAATTACACTGAAATCTATAAAAGTTTAACGACGGTACTTCCTTTACTATGATCGTTAATACCAATCACTTGATGTTATCGGAAAATGCATTCGCAAAAGGCAAAAAACTTGCACGATGCAAGGCTTCGCTTTTATAGCATTTGCTGAGATTAATTGGAAATTATGGTGAAAATGTTCATATAATTGAAATTATTATTTTCTTTTGACGAAAAACATTAAACATTAAGTAGTATGCGCTAGTACATAACAGATCAAATCCATTAAAATTAACAGAAATATCAAAATGACTATTTAATTCCAAACATTACCGATTTCCAAATGAAATTCTAAACCACTTTCTTCGGGCACATGATAAAATATTAGTACTAGATACAATTCCCTCCATACGGTCCCACTCACAAGCAACGAATAACCACACATGTCGAGGAAAATGGGTAAAAAAGTGCGGAAACGCCGCGTGACAGCAAATCCGCTTCCATCTCATCAGCGCCCGGCAGAACCGTAATGACGGCGCCGGCGCGAGATTGCCTGCCAATTGAGTTACCGATGGGAAATGGACGAGCACTCCATAACGCCATAGGATTTCAAATGGACTGAGATGCTTTATTTACATAACGTAAACCGTTTATTTTCACTTGGATTTGTTTGGTTACACAGCTTACTAAAGTACTCAGAGATGTCAATTAGAGTTTAAGTATAGCGATTCGTAACGGTAGTTTTTGTTTTTGATTGCTACTAAGCATTATAGTCATAAATAATTTTAATTTCGAAAACCTTACCTAAATGTTTCTTTTTTAATTTTATTCTAGTGTATATCACTTTACATTTTTAAGTCCATTATTATATACTTATTTATAATTAAACTATAGACGCGAAATATATTCTCTTTGAAAAAAATATATCTGTCGAATTTTTGCTTATGACACAAGAATACTTTTATCTAGAAATAGCTGTAAATTGAATTGAGGTATTGCAAACATAATATTACCAAAATAACTGTTTAAAGTAATTTGTGCGGGTCAACAATTTAAATGTCATTTATTGCTTTGGACGGGAAATTAACGGCGTCTGCAAATTATTCAATTTCCTTGAGATATTACACTTCCTAGTTAAATTCGTTTATTTTTATGTATAAAAAACCAAACTAAGATGTTTTTACTGTTTGATATAAAAATTAATAATATTAGCATAACGATTATCGTTAATTTGGCATAAGAGCTATGTATAATTTTCTATATCGAATTGGCACATAGAAAGAACTCGGTGATAACTCGTTGCATTCTAATTTTTACACCTATTGGGTGTTGAGTATAGGAACTCAACGTCGAATTTTGTGTGGCTAGAGGATTGTTGGTTCAATTCCCGCAACTATTGCATCAATAGTACTATATATGTAAATAAGAGTAAACGAAAACATTGTACAACTACAATGATAGCTATGATAGTACATGTATTAGAATTTTAAAATATAATGTTTAAGCAAGGGCCCTAACAAAGTTAATTAAAAAATCATAACTGGAAATGTTCACGAAAGTGTCCCACAAATTTAAAGCACGTGTAACTCCTAGAATTACAAGAAGTGTTCGTTTGATCTTAGTTACTGTCTAACTTGAGTGATTAATTAATATCTTAAGACTTGTTACTTAGAATTTGATTTTTTACGTACCTTTTTACTATAGAACGATATAAAGATAGGCCTTTTAGGCAATATTTTATATATAAGTAATAAAAAAGCTTGTTTAATTGTAGAAGTATACACAAGGGGAAATTCGTGAAGCAAAAAGTTTGTACCCCTTTTTACGAAAATTAAGCGAACGGAGGAGCATGAAACTTGGCACACTTAAAGTTTATATAGAGAAGGAGTGCAGAAAGCAATTTTTTTTTAAATAATGCATAAAAATATATTAAATTAATAAAATAAATGTTACACACACTACCACGGTTTGACATTCACGTTTATATAAAGACATACATACATTGCTAAAGACAACGCGTTGTTAACGCGTCACCGGGGCCACTAGCAAAAATAAATCATCCATTTTTGACAAAGTTAATAATTTAATTTACTTGTTTATATTATCGATAAAACGTGGAGTCAAATAGCTATTGACTGGCAGCTGTAAAAAAACACGTGAAAAGAATAATAGGTAAAAGTGATGTTGACGTACCTACTTTCTTTTATAAGCAATTTGTTAAGAAAGTTTTTTCGTGGGCAGCTCTTAATTGTTTCCTAACAATAAACACAAATTTCAAATTTGTGAAACAATATTTCGAGTTTTGTAAGAGGAGACGTTTTTTAATTAAAAAGCCGTCTAATTTCGTTAAATTAAAACATAAAATTCGCAGTAAACGATGTTTTCAAGTGTTTTTATGTATGCTTGAGGAAAATTTTAAAATTGTATAAGTACTTAAAAACGAAATGAATATGGAATTAATTCTTAACAACCATTTTAAGGTTTACAATAAAGTTGTTTTTATGAAAATAATTAAATGCGTATTAAATACAAACTGAGATTAGTTCCAGATTATTGTAAAAATTGATTATACCATAGTTATAACTAAGGTCGCAGTAGTAGCCAACACATATGCGGAAATTTAAGTATACATTCTGTAGTAAACTTCTATAAAAAAAACGCCTGTCGTGGCGCATTATTCGAGGCGCAACATTCAGAATTTTCACTTTCTGAGTCTGCTAACAAGGCAAAGCGCGGCGTTGAGTTCCGCTACACAGCACGCAATGCCACAATCCGGCGGAAAGTAGAGAACGGAGTTGTTGAAAGAGATCGGAGTATCTTAACACTAGGTTCTCAGGTTCTCTCTGCCTATCCTGTTATATGCGGGATACAGCGTGAAGCTAAAAAAAATAACTTAATACGCATAATATTTTAGTTTGCTATACGTAGTCTCGCCACAACAGTATAGGTTCTATGTAGTTAAAAATGGTGCGAGTAATCCCATTCTTGTTTATACTTATAATATATCCAATATTAATTATAAATGTTGTCAGCTTGAAATTATGTGAAATGTATAAAAAATATTTTGAACTTAATTGAACGTCGTAGCCGTCTTAATTGAAACAGTTACTTAGATAAGACACTTTGATAGAGATACTTACAGGCAAAGTTAAATATTTTAAATAAAGTATTGTGATTGTAATCATTAAATACGCAAAGATTTTTTTTCATGAAATTAGTACATACATTGCCATCGAGGCGATTAAGTACCTAATTAATAATTGATCAGTAAAATGATACCTAAGTATGGAATTAATAATCTAGAACATATTACTAAATTGCAGACGCAATATTGATAAAATGATCAATTTTTATAATTTGTTCTTTACTAATTACTTATATTTGTATAATAAAAGACTATAACGTTCTATTTAAATTTAAAAATAACTCAGAGACCGTAGCATCATTTAAAAAGTATAAAAAATTTTACAAGCGAACATAAGATAAAATGTGCAGAAATGTCGCTACAAGTAGCACAAGAATCGAAAGCCTGTTTTGATATAACTTTGTAGTGGTACAACTTTGGTTGTTTCGAAACTGGCTTTATCTGATTACTTTAAAATGATATAAACATAAACTTTAGGTAAACGACCCATTAACGCGACCATCTTATTTTAAGAATGAACCTTACACGAGTGTCATTACAGAACGCTTTGAGCTCAAGTCTCAAGTGAAAATATAATGACCATAAAAATATTTTATTCGCTTTAAATTTAAATTATTGTTTTATAAAATTTAATTAGTTGAACAAGAGATAGCGTGAAGATAGTTTTAATGGTGAATGGCTGGAAGGACAGTTTTATGGCGAAAATAATAATTATGTTATGTATGTATACAACATATAATGTAGTTTTAAATAATATTTTATAATTTATTAGTACAATACAAAATATATACATCTTACCCAAAATGTAAACAGTAACAAGTTAGATTAATGAAAAGTAGCTTCAAAATATTTATATTATCCTGGTAGTCCTGACAAAAGTGACAATACAATATTATATTGTCATAGGATCCAAATCGGACGAAGTATAAGGTCAAAATAATCCTGCAAGAATCTTTTTTTTTGCAAGAAAAGAAGAATTTCTTGCATTAATATATTAATATTAATATAACACATAATAATATATATTATTTATATCATGTTCTTTAATTGCATATTATCTAACAAAACAGGACACGATATTCAATCGCTTCATATACACCATACTTAGATATAGACGATTCTAGAAATAAAGACCGTAAGCGGACATTTCTAGAAAATGATAACATTTTGTGGAACTCAGTTGTAATTACGCGTAGCTTAGGCAGGTGTATAATTCTCGGACGTTTAGTGCACAACTTAAGATAATTATGAACGTTTCCAAACTCATTCATCGATTTCTCGTTATAATATATATGTAATTAAATAATAAACACGTTATGAAGTAAATTTATTATATTGTATGCTGATTTTTAAGGCGGTAATTAACCTTTACCAAAAATATGTGTTTTCTACATAATATCACGTCAAAATGTTCCACACGAGTCACTCGCGGCCCACGTATACACGTCCACTCTAATATTTCTAATTAATTGGCGACCTCCAGCTGTCCATCGACCAGTTGAGCAACGCCCTATGGAGTTTCAAAACCTTACTTGTTTGCTATATTCGCTTTTTATATATTATAAGCAATATTAATTATACTTTCATTACGTATAAATTATTTATTTTATATGTAGAAGAATTTACTTTTCGCAAACATACGTCTCATACGTCATATTACTTAAGACTTAATGTAACCCTTTTCAATGTATTCGCAATAATTTTCATGTTATTAATAATTATATAAGAATACATAACAGACTTAAATAGATAATAGTGGTATTTATCGCACACGACCCCGATTGCTAATCTCAATATGCTTTACTTTTGTTTTGCCTTCTCGCAAAGATAAATGTAATTTTTTATGATAAATGTTAATGTTTTTATTAAATTAAGATTAGACGACATCTAGAAATTGTTCAAATTAAAATGAATTAATTCTATAATTTCTAGGATTAACAGACCTTTCGAAACGGCATTTAAAGCGCAGACATTACCTACTTATATAAAATATATCTATATCGGCCATGACTGTTGATAAATCGTAAAATATACAATTTTTCTCTGTAAATTCTGTTTCTATATGAGTTTCTTAATTTATCCTGAAAATTTTTCGTTCACTTGGATTGTTTTCATGTTACTTTTTTTATTTTTAGAATAACTATTCTACATTCATACATACATACATAGCTTCACGCTGTATCCCGCATATAGCAGGGTAGGCAGAGAGAACCTAGTGTTAAGACACTCCGTTCCCCATTACTACTCTAATGCCTAACATAAAAAGAATGTTCACATATCACTTCACACCTGGTAAGGATATAAAACTTTGAAATTCCAAACGCACGTACATCACACATCACCATACTGGACATTAACTATAATCCTATTTTATTATGTTTTTCCTGTACATTCTATTATTGTAACCGTACAGAATAATGGCGTAAAGCATTTACCTCAAGACGTTATCATCTCACGTGATCCACCCACGCGAGTCCTTAGACGACCTCTGTCACGCTTACTGCCCAGTCTCAGTGCCCTTTAACGACTTTCTTTTTTACCGTTATATTGGAGAGTAAATTATTTACTTTAACTCCTTTGAAAGTCAAACAACTTTTTATTTAAGATGATATTTAAATTAAAAAGTATATATTTTCCAAAGGAAATTTGCCTACTGTTTTAGTGAGCTTTTATGTACTTCATTCATATATTAAGTACCTGTTGATTTATATTAATCGCTGAAAGAAATCATTATTCAACGCCGAGAATTATGTAACATGATGTAGTACGTATTGTCATAGTGAAGCTTGTGTCTTGTTGCACGTCAAGAATATAATTCATTTTACAATCATCATGTCGAACAAATACATTTACAGTGACAATGAAGTCAAAAATCTACACCTGTAAAACTCTTGTTACTGAGTGACTATGATAGGATGTCTCGTTCCTATAAATCCTTACGAAAATGGGAAAAACGGTGTATTAAGTTTTATCGTCCATGTAAACGAGGTCGCGGTAAATAGCTAGTAAGTTTATAAATAGACATTTTGATAAAAAAAAATTAATTACCAATTTTATCCAAATAAGAGGTAGAAAATGCCTTGTTTATACTATTTTTCTTTTAGTCTAATGATCAGCAATCAAGTCAGTTAAAAAACTAAAGATTTTGTATAATAACAAAATTGACCTTTGATGTTCCAATTACAACATTCAGATAAAAGTGAGCGCAGAACAAAAAGTGCCATTAGAGTTCTTTTAGAGATACGTAGGACCATAGGCACCTAATATAGTATGCATATTTTCTTTTTGTTTCATTATTGCGTACTAGCGATGTAACGAAACACAATCATACTACCGGCAAATATTTTTTAACTACACTCTGTATCCCACATATAGCAGGGTAGGCAGAGGGAACCTGAGAACCTAGTGTTAAGACACTCCGTTCTCTTACAACAATTCCGTTCCCGACTTTCCGCCAAATTGAGGCATTGCATGTTGAGTTGAGTGACTCAACGCCGCGCTTTGCCTTGTTACCAAACCCAAGAAATTAAAATACTAACATTTCCTGGAGTGGGAATCGAACCCACAACCTGTCATGTTTACAGTCGCACGCTTGTGCCTCTGCGCCACGACAGGCGTTTATAATATTTATTTATTTTTTAAAATATTTATTATGGGAAATCAAACCCACAAACAATCATATGCAATCAGACAGGTCTAAATTGCACCACCACATTATATAATAATAATAAACGTATAAATAATTAATAAAATATGAATTGTATTCAATCGTAAATGACGTACAATATCGCATATGCGTCATAGCGACAGGTAGTACGGAGGTGAAGTAAACACACTATTGTTAGTGTACATTTAGCTGCTATAAAAACGCACACAATAGCCTTAAGGATGTGAGAAAGGAAAGCAAAGGTGTTTGTGAAACAAAACATGTGGAAACAAGTCCGAACGGAGGCAAACTGAAAGGCAACGGCAAAGAAACATGATAATACTTCGGCTGGTTAAGAAATAGCAGACCATACAATAGGTACGAAAAAATTGCGAGTGAAATACTTATATTAACGGAGTAACTGTAGATTGCAGAGTAAAAACTAGTACGAAGATATTAATGAATTAAGATTCAAAATAAAATTCAATTCAAACGACAACAAATGAAAAACAGAGTTCGTTGTCTATAATAGTAGCGAAACTAATCAATCGGAGGTACGACTTACGTAATCCAGCTAAATGGATGAGACCGTCTTACTGTTCCGCAAAATCATTTGGATTGCAGCTATGCGATTGCAATTTCCTAATGCCTTTGTATAGTAGCAGCAGTGTAAAAATATAAATGTTACTACTAACGTCTACAAATGCATTCGCAATGTAATTCAATACGACCGGAGAATAATCCGGACGGAATGACTGATAGCGTGCCTTTCAAAATACGTACATAATCGGGGTTTTAATTTGTTCGTGCCAGACATTGGATTTGAATTTAGGAGTTTAAAATAAGCAGCACACGTGTTTTAGATAACAACGCGATACACATAATAATATTATAATGCACTATATTCATATATGTTTGGATAAAAGCATTCAATTTCTTTATACTTTCATACAATGTATATAGCTTGCCGCACGTAGTACGTTCAATATACATACCCTAAACAAACATCTATTCATATTAACAACTTTGGTCTCCAACAAAAATATATTACACTATGATTTCCATTATAGTAATGGAAACCTCGTTGAAAACACTGCACTCTACTTTATTGTAAAATGTAGCACTTAAGGCAATTACCTAGCAGAAGAACGTTTAAGAATGATGTAAGATTTGATTAATTAAAAAAATGCGAACAAACGAGTAAATAAGTTCAAGTGTAATGTTCTAATATTTACATATATGTACATATAAGCATACGATGACTAACTAACCCAATGCAAAGTGACTAAGACCCAATTAAAAAAAAGAGACATATGTAGTAAAGTAAATAATATATAATTTTCAGTTGTATAACGAAAATTAAATATTTTTAGAGGACAACAAATCAGCAAAGATAAAATTGTAAAACTATATAACAATTTAAAAAATGAGAACACTTCCATAGTACCAATATCAAATGTAAACATGCATATGGATGATCTTTTAGTTATATATATATCACACCTTCCTAAAAAAGGTTTATAAGCACATATTTAAGAAATGAAATTATTGCTACTATTAACAAAACTGTATTTCACGGGTTTTGCGCTCTATGAAATTCTACATTACAAAATTCTTAAAAAGGACAATTTTACTTAATACCTACATTAGTACGTAAAATCAAGAAACTACTATAATTTATACAACTTAAAAAAATCTATTCATTTACGAGTTACACATTAAATATTAATTACAAACTTTGTAGGTCAAACAAAATGCAAGTTAATACATAAATTAACGTGTTTAGGTAGATACAGTGTAGTTTGCAACACAAGTTTGGGTTTGGATCATAACTTAGGAAATACAAACTCATTAAAGTCAACTGAGTAGTTTTTGCTGAGATACTCACGACGGATATTATCAAAATTGTTTTGCCCATTACAAATAGAAAGGTTGACAATGATGAAGCAAGAATATTAATAAGAAAATTATAACAATTACGTATCTTATTTATTCCATATATAATTTAGTAGAATATGTTAATGTCAAGGAAGTCTAGCTTTTGAATATTTTCATACAAACACATAAATTGATATATTTTGATAAAGGTGATCACGAACGTTCTCATCGTAAATTTTTGTAATATATATACTAATAATCATTAAAATTACCAAAAAAATGTAATTGTCAATTAAAAAGTTAAGTTTATGTCTTTCAGACATGGCGATTTTAGATTTACTTTTGATATTTACCAGTACTTCAAAAGTGTGCTAAGAAGAAAATAATATGCTCGTCTCACTGTCCTCTTGTTTTAACCTAACAAAGGAATCGTACCAGTAGGAAGGTGACTAACCTCCCTAGAAAATAGGACACCACTCTAGTTTGAACAATTCATTCAGAAATTCTCACTAGGACATTAAGATTCAGGTTTATGGAAGTGGAAAAATTTAAGCTGCTTTAGCTGAGTTTAAATCAAATTAGTAGACTAACGAAAATGAACGAATATGTGGAACCTACTTCGTTAGCTATATTAGTACAAAAAACATCAGATATTCTGATAGTCAATTTTAATAATTCAAGTTAAGTCAATTGTAGAAGTGAATTTAATATTTAGTAAGTAGTTTTTATGGACATTTGGTACCTCCCAACATAATACGTTGTCTTGACGTTATGAAGAACGCAATCAAACAAATGTACTAGACTATACACTATTACTAACTTCAAAAAGTAAACAATTAATAATACTTAACAACAAAGCGACAAAGCAACATCAAAGCAAAGTCTAAGTCAAAGTGTGCTATTTTTAATGAGAATCAGTCAAGTTCTGTTAAAGCTTACGTGGAATGATGATGCGTCGCTAGTAAAATATATAAAGAACAAGATGACAAGTGTATAAAGATTATAATTTTAGGCATAGACAAAAAAGACGTCGTGCCAAGCCTATACATCGGATATGGACCATAAAAATTGTGACAACCTCCGGTTATGAGTAACTTTGCTATCACCGTGCCAAGCTGTCTTCAATAAATGTTAACTATAATAACATGTCTGTTATAAATATGACGACCGGAGTAGCATTACCGCTTATTTCCAAAACATTCATATTAAGATAGCCTTATTATGATAGGATTATTATGAGAGAAAATGATTATTATGAGAGAAAATGATTATTATGAGAATGTACCTATTAATATTATATCTCTATATCCCGACAACCAATAATACAACCCATTCATCATTTATTTTTTTAAATTAAATAATTTCTAACCAAACTTTTAGCCCAAGGTCACTTTTAGTAATCAAACTATACTGCCTCTAGGGAACCGACCAAAAATGAATGATTTTCACTTTTTCAATGGAAGCTTACGTATTTCTACATTACTACATAATATTTTGATTAATCACGACCGTGACAACATTATAAAGTATTAAAAGCCTCACCCAGTCTGAAAACACAATTTCATTCAAGGCATTAACACTGACCCAAATAGAGAGCGCAGGGAGGAATAATTGTATTTCTTTTAACAAGATTGCCGAGGTGTTAAATCAGCCGCAGACATCCACTAATGACCTGTTTACTAGCTTGCGCTGAGTAAGTGCTATGGTTTATTATATATTTTATTTAGCGTTACAAACATCAAGTTATCATGAAATAAGACGTCTTATAAGATCTGTGTTTTATTGTAGGTTTTTCCTCGCTACATAATGCTATGCACGACAGTTATATTGTACTCGTGGTTCGATTGATACGATATGATAAGATTATTTCCTATTATATATTTTAGTAAGACGGTTACGTCATCTATGAAAATAGAGATCAGTCATCTTTTCAGTTAAATGTACAAAAATATTTAATGATTTATAATATCTAAAAATATTAAATCCAAAATTTGAAAAGGCTGTAAAAATTAATTAAGTACTTTTCATGATCAACCCGCATAAATGGACAGATGACAAATATAGTGAGAGACGAGCAAATATTTTAAAATAGTTTATTTCAACTATGGTATAAAGCATACTTTAGTTACTACATGAAATTTAAGAAAAAAATAAGTTTGAGATTACGGACAGACATTTCAATTTAAACACCTAACACTGCTAGTTACAATACCTACTTATTCGATAAAAATCCATAGCATTTGTTTTATCGATTAATTATGTTAGTTTGCTGTATATCTATTGCTAATTATTATTATTTTATTGTAGAAACTTCCTAGTTAGCACTCTAGAGATTTGTTGCGTGATAAAGTTACATTGAATGACGCAAAGAACAATACAAATACAGTACAGTACATTAAATATTATTTCCTATAATCTATTGTTTTTTTTTTACTTACATGGAGAAGTAATTTATCTTTGACATGGCACACAAATACCCAAAAGTTCACTCTTTTGTAGTTAGTTCCATTGTATGGTCACAAAACATTCAATTATTCGTAACAATATATAATTTTAAATATGTATAGGTTCCAATGTACAGTAGGTATATTTACAATGGAAGCCGTATGGGAACGAACCTTGAACTTATCATATCAGAGCTATTAGTATTTAGTACGTCAACCAAGGTCGTCCATCGATTTGCCACGTCACCGGCATTAAGTAAAGCTATAAAAACTACCATCTACATCACGTAACAGATGAATCACTCGTACTATTATAGGATATAAATCCTTTAATATTTTAAGACCGAGCATTGGTACCAAGTAGTTACGCAAGTTGCATCCATAACTGACCTGTGTAATACACATATGTCAAACGTCACTAGAAAGACATTGTTCGGCTTCTTTAAAATTATTCTTGGATGAATTGATTTGAAATTAATATAACTGTAAATATGAATTAAACTAACTACTTACTAAACTACTTACACCAAAAGTTAAGCTTGTTTAAATAACGAAAACTATCTAAATCATTGAGTTCATTTGGGGATTTCAAAGACAATTCAATTATTCTTTTAAAGAGGCCTAGCTATTAGCCGTAGCTAAATTAACCGGAAATGCCTTGTCATCCAATTAGGCTAGAATGTATATATCCCGTTTTATGTTAGCCGAATATTTTGATATTAGGTATAACAATTTTTGCTTATATTTTCCCCTCTTCTTCTCTAAAATATAGTTCTTTCTATGAAACTTATAAGCGTAAATCTTGTTATATGAAGCCCACTTGTTTACGAAAGTCCAAAATAGCCATGTAGCCCGGACACCTACTGCGCACCTTTTTAATAGAATGCGGTTCTCTATTTATAGTTTTATCGGTGGTGTTTCCGTGTTTCTTAGTAAACTACTAAAGTTAAATAGGATTTAGTTGCTGTACACGTATGCTTATTGGTGTATGTTAGCTTATAACTTTCCATAATGGTACATCTATGTATATATAAGTACATAAAACTTGCGTTACTAATTGATAGACAGTGCACAATCGTAACTACTGGCAGTATAAAGCTGAAATTATGCATATAGATATTTATGGGAATATGGGGGAGCACTAAGAGAGGGTTTTCCGAAATTCCAATGGAAACGTGGAAGCAACGATATTTTACTTTTTGTGTTCTGCATCTACTACATGCTGGTTACTTAGAAAAAACTTAGAATTATCACTCTATTCTTGTTCCTTTAAATTTGAAGATATTTCTCGGTAAATAAGAAACAAAATAAGTATTACTAGCAATATAGGTGGCACATACTGCAATATAGAATAGATTTCTTAATCATTCACTTTGGTATTATACATTGTAACTGGTTTGACTTGCTTTCATGTCACTAGCCCGGCGACACGTTCGCACCGAAATAAACGAGGAAGTAAAGTAAAATTAAAATAAATACAATTTCAGTCTCAACGAAATTAGAATGGTAGCTAAATAATCATTGTAATGATTGAATTAGTATAAAGTAATATGATAGTCGTTCGTTCTACTACAGATTATGATTACGATTGCTAAATACTCATATATTTTTTATTGAAAATAACAATTTATAAAAATGGAAATCGAATAGCCAGCACTGTATGCTATATGACCTGCTATATTTATCTATAATATTATATTTTGTGGGTTAGCACGTATAACAACTATACACATTTTTAGCTTCGTCTTTTCCCGGACATTAACACTATTAAGATTATACGAGTTATAGTGGCGGAACTAATGCTACGCTTTGTCTTATAAGTGAAAAGATATATATAATCATTCCCCTGAGTATGGACCTGTCCCATTGCGCCACGATAGCCTCTAACTAAAGTCTACTAGCTATATACATTTGGGAGTTTGTCTTATTATGTATTCAATCATAACAAAAAAATGTAACATAATAACTTTCTTTTCCGATAATAATCTGTCTATCCCTTTATAACCGGGTCAAGGCGCCATAGTCTATTTGTTATAAAGGTAGACATAATAAGTGACGTTTGATAAGAAATGGATTTTTTTCCTTTTTAATGAATATTGAACATGAAAGTGTAACGTTACCGTCTGACGCTTCAAAACTTTTATTTTAATATGTGGCGCACTTAAAGGCTGTGAAGACAGGATTAACATTCTTAGTATTTTTTTCATAGCAGTGTTATATAGTACAAGGTCTATCAATCAGCGAACTGGCAGGTCGCCGGTACACGTCGCGTCGGCTGTAAGTCGCCAAGAATCAAAGACTCGCCCGCGTACAATGCCACAGTATCGTCTATCAACCGCTAAATGAACATCATTAAAAGGTCACCACAAAGGCGATGATTGTATTGGTGACGCGTGAGACAGAACAATCAAAACACATTAATGATTTTGGCATTATAAAATCAATCACACACGGATATGTTATGTTATTAATATTATATTTAAAAGACTAAAAGTCAAGGAGAATTACATGAATCGTGGAAAAAATGGCCTCTTACTCGCTATAAAACACAATTTGATATTTAAAATTCGATGCATCGTGCGCCAGCCCATACAATCGTACGCATCTGCGAGTCAAATCACCTGAACAGACGTATGGAAGGTGACGTGTCCACCGTATCCAGAGCTTTTTGCAAGAAATAAATACCGGAGAGAACACGAACTTCATGTGCCAGGCTATGCTGGTAGTTATCAAAGTCACTTCAACCGGTTACCAATCCGGCCGAGCAAGGCTGAGATAAAGCGTCATAATAGTTAGCATTTGTAGTACAGAGAAATAAAATAACCCGATAGTGCTCTTTAATTTGTCATATATTGAGATATCCTCGTATCTGGATGTAGCATAAAACTATTTGGAAATTTGAAGATAGACAATTACAGATACGCGAGTGGTGATAAATAAATTAAATACTTGCCTCAGGCTTTCTCGAGAATTCAGACTATTTGAATTACATGGTAGGTTGGCAGATAACTTTGTTGCTGTAATTGAATGAGGGTCTATTTCATGGTCTCATAATAGAACTGACGACGATGACAATACATATAAGTAAGCAATTTAAATAAAACGTTTTGTATAAAACGAAGTTTATGTTTTATTTAGCTTTTATTATGATGACATCCATTCCAGACGAATGAAAAAAAATAAAGTGATGGAAATAACAAGTTGTTATACAGTTGTTTCCACTTTCACTTGTCCTTTGGGGGAGATTAACTGAGAGATAAAAAAATAAAATTAGAAAAGTACTTAGAACTGTTTGACGTACTTACACAGTTAGAAAATGAATTTAACGCAAAGGAATATTTAAACGTACCAAAGATATCATAATTCAGTTTTGTAAAATAGCAACTTCCTGCATATATTTCTATCTGAATTGAGGCTGAATACACACGACAATCAGAGAGGTGTCCTGTCAAGGAAGTAACCTCTGCCGATACTTCCCAGTTTGGAGTCATACGAACGACGGATCCTCGAGCCACCACTATCATACTCCTATCTTTGTCAATCCATGAAAGTGGTGTCCTTTCATTGCACACCCCCTGTCCTGATCTCCTTCTCTGCTTTTCCTTTCTTGACATATCCTCTCCCACTTGGTTTTTACCATAATGGGTTTGGAGGTCAGATGGCAGTCGCTCAACAAAACCAATCTTCGCCAATCCCAAATGGAAAGATTAAAAAAATGCTTGGGCGTGGCTAGGGCGTCATAAATTAAACGACATAAGGCACGGCATCGCCCACCTGCGATATTAAGTGTAGACCGGGCTGGGTGTCAAGAGGCGCAAAGGGCACGGCTAGGGCTGAAGAGTGCCGAGAAAGCTCAAAGCTTTTTGGCGCGGAGTGTTGAGTATCTAACCGGACGATGCGGGAGAGAACTCGCAGCAGATGTAGCTCGCGTGAGACGTCGGGTTCAGTGTCAATATCTTTCCACCGGGAAGCTCTTTGGAAGAGCAATAAGTCCATGAACATCGGACAGGGTTACCAGCTTATATACACTGGGTCGCCCTCCCGGGGTAAGATTCCAGACGAATGAAAAAATAAAGTGATGGAAAATAACAAGTTGTTTTACAATTGTTTCTACTCACTTGTCCTTTGAGTGTTGAGAGATAAAAAGTAAAATTAGAAAACTACTTAGAACTGTTTGACGTACTTACAGTTAGAAAATGAATTTAACGCAAGGAATATTTAAACGTACCAAAGATATCATAATTCAGTTTTGTAAAATATTTCTACCCTAGTATCTTCCTGCATATATTTCTATCCTAGTTAGTAGATACGACAAATAAATACCTATAAAAACTAAAAAAAAAACAAATTTGTTTACTGTCATATGAATCTTATACAGACTTCACCTATGATTTTAACCATCTTTGTATCTATGTGTTACAGGTTAGGGACATTAAATACAAAACAATTTAATTGTATCTATAATTTTATGAAAATCATGGGTAAGCATCAATGAGAATAATAACTAACAGATAATCTGCGTGGAATCGAATTAATTTTAGTAGAGAATTCACAACGTGGCGGTAACGTGGAGGTGAGGAAAGAGGAGTCTTACTAGGCACGCCATACAGCTATTATTAACTTCAGAATTATTCCCAGCGGCCTCCAAGAGACGTCTATTTTCGTTTCTACTCGCGTGTTCTTTTTTGCGTCGAATGGAAAGAGTTTGGTGAAATTGTAGTAAATTGCTTCGTTTTACCTAGACATAGTTGTGTGATGAAAGTCAGTTAAAGATAAGATAGTACTCACTAACTAGATGCACGTTTACATAATTATATTTCTCCTGCATCCAAACAAGGTATAATTGCATGAGAAAAAAGTAAAAACATAAAGGCCGTGAGATACATGCGTATAGCACGTAGAACAAATACATACTCGAAAGTTAGTTGATTAAGAACTAACATTTTGTATGAAAACCAAATTGGTAATCATATGTACCTCTAATACTGGTTTTATAATAATCGTTTTACTTCATCTATCATTAAGAGAAAAGACAAAATGCTCGCTTTCGTAGCGAGTCATATACAGAATGCGCATTGCGCGGGCACATACAGTGTCAGTTACTCCCACCACTGATAAATCTAGAAACAATACATTAGATAAAGGCGCTACAAAATGAGGTAATTCTTCCGGGATTCAGAAATAACTTTAATTATTAATAGAAGGCAGCACGTCTTAATAAAAAAATTACGTGCTTATCGAGAATACGCTCCAAAAACGACCTCGTCTATAATTCATAACGTAACATTAACAATTTTTAAAAGTTAAACGTTTCAATTATAAATGTGGGTCAAGAAACTCACAACACATTATATCTGAATATTGACGTATCATTTTCAACTCAGGTTATATTGAAATAAAGAGGTATTTACATTAGTTTATTTTAGCATACAACAAATAAGAATTACATCGTGACGTAGTTGTGATGTACTGACATAAATGTAGGTTCGAATTCCATTTCTACGAATATTTTTATTATTATTTATATCTATTAATATGAAGAAGTATCTACTTCACCTACTCTGCTGTTACTGGGAAACTCGTTAACAATAAAAAAAATAGATACTTCTACTAACGAGCCCAATTCTATTATATTACGTAGGCAATATGATAAATTATGTACGAGTATATAAGTTATTAACGTATTTTTAGGATGATCGTATTACGCGACATACTCGTATATAATGCATATTATTAAATACCCTACTTTAGATATTTATATCGCCTTTAGAATTATAGGGATCTATCTAAAAAAAACATGATTTTAATTTTTTCCAAGACACGACTTAAGACAACGATATTTATAGACTTCCATTAAAACAAGAAAATAAATTAAATTATAAATAAAAAAAAATCTTTTCAAAAAAACTTGAATGTACAAGTCTATATTGACGTTTCCCAAAAGTTGATATTTTTTAAATGGGTCACTATAATTCTAAAGGTGTATTTTATGTAATAAATTTAGTTTGTAGTTGATATTACATAAAATTTACATTACTACGAAAGTAATTCAAGTAACAGATAGGGTGAAGGTTTCTCTTTTATTTAGATGAACAAAGCGAAACTGCGCTCAGGTGCCAAGATGGTAAGTCATAATGCATAAGAAATATTCGCGAACTGTATTCTTTATTTATAGCATGATTTGCAACGTACCGTCTACGTACAGTGTATAGCAATGATAGACGTTATATTTATATCACGTTCGCGGTGGGTGAACCGAATAAATAAAGAAATTATGAACTAATAGTGTCTTAATAGCAAGTGATTTCAAACGTGTGGTATTTAAAATATATTTAAAAATTAAAGTGGCGTAAGAAACGCTGAAAACTAGTATTTTGGGAATTATTTTCGCACTATAGTTCCTTTCCTTTCCTGTTCTTTAGTTATGTATATTATTAACTTAACTTAAAAATTATATAACATGCTCTTTATATATTGTCTGAAAAATTCGTCTTATTATGCCCAATAAGTATGTGAAAAGTAACAGCTTTTTTTAGTATTTCTACAGTAATCGAGAAATATTAACTAACTCAATTTACTAAACATACACAGCAAAAGTTATATTAAATATATATTATTTTCGGTCTTTACGTACCTCACATTGAGTATCTAAATATATATACTCTTATAGGTACTTTCAGTATTATGTCTAAGACCTCATCTACCTGATAAGATAATAAAATAATACAAATAAAATACTTATTGTTGTAGCTGGCCATTGGAAATAATATAAACTGAGAGCTTGTCAATTATTCAGATAATCTTATTTACTAAATTGTTGACGGCAGAGGCTGAAGAATATCAATATTGACTCTTTGACAATACACTGGAAAGCTATTACGATTTCTATGTGAAAATAAAGACATCATTAAGTTTTAAAAATAAGAAAAAGAAGTATTTGTTTTAAATATATTTTTTATGTTATTTTATTTATTTTTTTTAATGTTTAATTAATATACTCAGCGTCACCCAACTTACCGTCATGCTAAACAGTTACTTCATGGAGGATGCTTTCTCAATGAGGAAGGTGCTCCTGACAAGCCACCTTACTCTCAACACATCTGTTCATAGTCATAAGACTGATCGCATTATATATACCAAAAAATATTATAATATACTAACAAAGTCACATTAAAAATTATCAATTCTTTTTATATAAAAAGAATTGATATATAGCAGCCATTCAGATCACGAGGCTCGTAACACGTAGGGGCACAAACCAAAAGTGAATTTAAATTACGAAAACTTATATGAAGCTACTATACTAATAACATTAAACACATAATAAATAATACATTATAAATAAGTATATAGAAATTGCCTACGAAAGATTCTTAACATATTACCCAAAAATAATAAAAGTAAGTAACTATTTAACCTACACTATAAACAATCAGATCTAATACAAAATGTTGAAGTGAGGCCAAAGGAAAAATGTAATCACAGACTGAAAAAGAAATAAGAATTCTGAAAACGCGATGCGCAAAATATTTTCAGTACGCACGTAGGGGGTTTGTCGGGAGCTTGTTGGGTGGTTGAGGATGAAAATCAATTTGGGCTTGTGCGTGGCGGTCTGGGGGGAGTCACGGCCAAGGTCGGTCGTGTCTCCACCCTCCGGCTGCGTCGATAACGATACTGGTAGGGTTGCTGCCTGCTACTTTACATATTTACACAATACTATATTATTTAGTTGTAATTAAAGGCGTATATTGAAAATGGTATAATTTTAATAACCTTTAATTCTATTTACATTTTTATAAGTTATTTCAAAAGTATTTGACTACTTAATTTAAAAAAAAAAACGCTATGAAATGTTTGTTGACATAGAAGATTTTTTTATATTCAAATATAATAACAAATAATTTAAGAGTAGCGTTCAATTATAACTTAAACGACATCCCAAACGTTCAAAACAAAGTCCCAAACACTTCTTTTAATACAAATCATCGACAACCCTAAATCTCACTCAATGAGTGCGAACTCACAGGCGCGTAACGTCGTCCTGGCAACCGTCGTCAGATCCAACCTTATGCCCACAGAATACGGTCGATAGAGCCAAGCACTCACACAAAAGCAACTATATGCTGCAATAGAGCTATACATTTACCGCAGCGATGTGCCTCTATGACCTTTAAGATACGGGAGACGAAGCTGTCACAGGCAATTGATCGTTAGCTTATTACTCACAAACTGCGCATGTAGATACTGTAAAATGTCACTTGACAAAATTGATACTATTTATCTAGACTTTATTCAAAATTATTGGGGAAGCAAATATTTATTATAACACATTTCTATTTCTATTGACACGTTGCGTCAAACAGGAAAACAGTGAAATGCACTTTAGCGAAAATATTGAAACACATGACTAATGTATTTGCATTATTCACTTAACCGTTAATAAGCGCGTCGGTTGTAGCATAAATAATATGATAACGTGTGTACTTGCAGCAACACACTGTTTCAATATTAAATTCCTCACTAAAATTTGTTTAATTATTTATTCACAAGAATGCGCAGACCACAAGACCGTGAAATAATCTAAGTGACCTTCATGATTATGCGACAATTTAGTATTTTATAACTCTAGATTTGGATAGATCTTACTTTTAAAATCATGATATTTTTAATTGCTTCCATCCGGCGGAAAGTGGGGAACGGAAATGTTGAAAGAGAACGGAGTGCCTTAACGCTAGGTTTTCGGGTTCCCCTCTGCCTACCTTGCTATATGCGGGATACAGCGTGAAGCTAAAAAAAATGTATATATTAGGGTATTTTCCAACAACATTAACAATACAATAATGTCTTAAATTATTACACAACGCATCAAATGGCGATTTTCAATATTCTAGTATAAAATTCAGCTTAAGCTACATCTTTTCATTCATCGCTCCTCATACAAGATAATGTTATCAGAGAATCTATTATTCGGGCCTATCGCAACTGATAAAATGATAACACTGTGACTACGAGCTATAGATCTGATATTTATAAGGGTAAAACTATACTGCTGTTGCAAATTAATGCTTAGTTACTATACAATATGATACATAATAACATTTACAGGTAGCTTAGTACAGTATATTTATATTGACATAATTAAAATATTTACAGTAATTTTCCTTGGAAAATGGTTGATGTATGAATGTTTCAGACGTACTCGTATGTTGTGCATACGGTGAAAATATAAAAACAAGTCGAAAATTCATTTTCTGCATTATGTAAAATTATTATAGCAAATAACTAAGAGTTATTCTGACTGCTTTAATGATAATATGTATTATTTTAAAATTTATAAATATTGGTAGTTAGGTGGCCATATAAAATCCGCCCACAATCATCAAGTCAGCACACAAAAGAAATAAAATATACTTCTAATTGTAACCATGAAGTCAGTTAATACCCTTAAGGTCAGAAAATAATATTTTTATTGTTCTGATAACATCTGTAGACTTTATTTTAAGTATAAATAAAGGTGTTTTTCCAACATCATCATGTAGGCGTAGACCAAGAACGGAAACATGAAATCTTAAGCAATAGCCATCTCAACGAGGCCGAGCCCCGGTTTCACCTTTGCCTCAATAGCTAGAAACTCTTGCACCCAATGTAGCAACAGCGTATGCTCATTTTGTGCACAAGTAAAAATATTAAGAAAATTTTAAAAATATTACAAATGAAATTTAAATATTTTTTGCCGATTTAAATAATTTTACACATTATTCTTTTCAGTAGCTGAATAATTGAATCCTTAAGCATTATTTTTAAAACACAAAGCAAAAAAAAACATAAAGTCAAGTCAACCGCAAATTTATATCACCCACGGCAGTTTAAAATTTTAAATCGATCCAATATGCGTGCTCTCACAATACATGCAGGACGAGAGGGGACGCGATATGCAATATGTATGAAGGCCTATGAGATTCATTTAAAATTTAAAATTTGCAATCGTCCACTTTCATCACATATGTACACGCTCTAATACTGAGGCTGCGGTATCATATGATATAGCCGTGTAAATAGAGAATATATGTAATCAATGTTATTAGTTTCAACGCAGAAATTTCGCACAAATTTCGCTTCGTAATACGAATCAAATAAAAATGACTCTACTGGATGAAATATTTCTAAGAAGATATATTACATACATATATTTCAATTCCAAAGTAAACTTGCAGATAATACGTGTGTCTTAGTCTTTAAATGATTATCAAAACTGCTTTGTGTTTAATAAAGTCTGTACGCTCGTCGTAAGTCGTAGTAAGTCTAGTAAGTCGTAGTAAGTCGTCTCGTAGTAAGTCTGTACGTTCGTACGTCGAAGCAATTAAAATTTTGTTGTAAACGATCATATCAGTTATTTCATAACTGCAGATGAAATACTAAGAGTATACGATTTCTTTGTCAGAAATACATACAAAATAACAACAATATATTCAAATAAAGCAAACGCCACATGATTTATTTAAAGTTTGCGAGTAATTCAACAAGACAGTGGAGCACCATTGTTTCACGCGGGTATAATGAGCTGAGCTTGAGACTGCCAGTTTTGACGCTAACTATACACCTGGGGCCATTTTCTACAATACACACTGATATGTTTCTTAACTAAGTTATATAGCACTTTTTAGTACAGGTAAAACCAAAGTTTATTTAGCTTGTATATACTTAATTCCTCCCTTTAATTTTGCGGCCTTATTAAAACATATTGCCTATTGTTACTTTTAGATTAAGGGTGTATTTCAATCATATAAAATTTAAATATTCAGTATATATTTCACTACACTCAAATATAAAAATTATATAAAATTTTGCATATAAAATAATTAGCTTCATAAACTGAAAGTAACAAGTTTTCGGTCAGCAGTCATGAAATATAAAATAAACGGGAGAATGCAAATACATATTATAAATGGAGGTAATTAGTAATTACTTACTGTGTATTAACACCCCACTTATTTCCACTACGAGATGGAGTGCAGCGCAGTTTACTACGTGCTAGTGAAAATATAATTACACCTTTTTCCTAGTGTAATACATATTAAAATGCCAGCCATTGCTAAAATTCTGCACAAATATTTGTTTAATTTAAAACCTTTATGTTTTATGTATATTTTAAGTTATACTTTTCGTTCTAAAAATATATACTAATTCAAATACTTTTGGTTTAAATATAAGTAGGCTCTAGCAAGCACTGTTGAACTGCCAATAAATATAAATATTATTGGTTCTAGGGGAAACTACAATGATTTTATAAGTATTAAACATAATATAAAGCAAAGCAATATACCAAGTTTATATTACTCATTTGGTGAAAATCAAAATAAATTCATTTCAAAGTGAAAGGGCAATAAATAACAGTAAATAGCAGCGATCAAAGTTTTCTCCGCCATATTTCACTATACATAGTAGCTATACTCGAGAGTTCAAAACGCAAGAGCCTTCATTGAGCGGCTCCCGGCCGTCTATTTTTAGGGGCTGGGGGGTAGTAAGTGGGAAGAGGTTAGGCTGTGACGTCACGCCCCTTCCATTCAGCCCCACCGCCCCACGTTGCGAACGAGACGAAACATGTGTTCGCTTTTCTAGCCTGTCGCTTGGAAAAATTGCTATCTGATTGGTCTGTGGGTGTTTTAATTTGAAATTATCGGTTATAGAAGCCCCTTTGAGAGACTCTTCTGTATCGTTATTTATCGTTCGTATCGTAATTTGCATTTTTTGTATCGAATTAAGGCTTAACATAAGAATAATATTTAATGTGATTCTATAATAACTATGTTTTTAAATTAAAGATTTCGATTTCAGACAAACACTATTTATAAACTATATATATTACTACTACTATTACTATAGTAGGTACATAAAATATCTAAAGTGATTAAACACAGAAATTACGTATTCAGCTTTTTATTATTCAAGGTTTATGTTAAGGTATATTGTTTGGTACTTAAATATGATGAATGACTTTCCTATTGGTTTCAGCTTCATTTACTTTTAATATAGCTATAACTCTTTAGGTGCTTTATTTCGGTGAAATGATTCACTGTGGGGGAATTTCGTCTTTGGAAAACTGTTAAACTCGACTCGTTCTCAAGTCGAAATAAAATGGTTAAAATTTATCTATTGACATAGATTGTTTATATGATGGAATTTTTTTGAGAAAAACTCAAGAAATCAGAAAAACCTTATCAAAATTTTAAGAAAAAACATAGAATTTACGCATAATATTATTACGTCTGCCCAAGTCAAGTGTACATTCAAATCATTATGAATACAAAGTATAAAAACTTTCAATGTGCAGTAACAAAATAATAAATGATGCGGCTTATGGGTCTATGTTTATATGAAAACAACTATATAGTAAAAATCTTAGGAAATATACTTAGATGTATAAATTTTTACAACTTCATGTTTACAGATAACAAAAACGTTTATAGTAATGTTTATTTGTATTTTGTTTAAAAAGTATCATTACTTTTATAATCTCTATAAATTATTGTATTCCATTGCATTTATTTCTATTTAAATTGTTTTAACTTCACGCTGTATCCCGCATATCGCGGGGTAGGCAGAGGGAACCAGAGAACCTAGTGTTAAAACACTTCATTCTCTTTCATAATTTCCGTTCCCCACTTTCCGTCAAATTGAGGCATTGCGTGTTGAGTGGCGGAACTCAACGCCGCGCTTGGCCTTTTTACCAAACCCAAGAAATGAAAATACTAAAATTGTAAATATGAATATTTTTATTTACAATATAATAGCTATATTTGAATAAAATATAAAGAAACACTTTTTTTCTATTGACTAAGAAGATAATATGAATAAATAGTAACTACCGACTCATAATAAAAATTAAAAAGCAACGTGTGATGTGATTCTATATAAGTTCTCGAAGCCACTCGTGTTGAAGGGGTTTATAAATATGGTTTTATTTCTACCAAAGAAATGTTCTCATATTAGTAACATATGTAGAGCTCGGTTCCCACACTCCATCGAGTCTTGTCGATATGGTCGTAGACTTTCCTACAACTGCTGCATGGAAACTGCTATTTTTATCACGACATCGTTTGGCTTAACTTATATTTGGATGTACTTTTAATTTAAAATAAAGAAGAAAGAAATAAGAGTGACTTTTGAAATAATATTTTCAATTGTCATTGTATCCGATAAATAAATTTAAATATAAATTCAAATTTTATTGATCATTAGTTATTGTTAGATGAAAGCCTATAATAATAAAGGAGTTTCAGAATAATTATTGTACATTTATATCGCAACATTTATTAGGCGTTAAATAAGTAGAGTAAAACAAGCGCTATTATGGACCCGAGCGCATTACTTCCCGACAGAATTATTGTCGCCGTGAGTCAACTGGACATCGTTAACTGTTTACGATACTACTATAAATGGATCACCGTGGAGGTTTCCGTCAATAACTTGAATTATATGGTAAACTATTATAAACTTGTAAAACAATGCTTGAAGCTATTATTTTCACACTATAAAAGTTTTATATGTATAGGATAGAGAAATAAGAAACCATCATGGTAAATGGGTTTAAGATTCAAATCCCTCTTTTTGGATTTGGTCATTAGAGTACGCTTCAGGATAAAAAAATGCTTAAAGAATAAAACTATACAATAATTTAATAAATATACTAAGTATCATAATATTCAAAAGACCACAGTGCTCCAATTTTCTTTACTAAGGAACAATTTCCAAGAGCTATTCTAACTATAACAGACTCGAAGTAACAGAAGTACCTTGTAGCATTTGTTCTTTGAAAAATGTGTACCTACTTATACCTCACTGGTATTTCTACCAAGTTTTATATAAGGTGTAAATATTCTTTCATAACATCTTCATTCCTGCTTTTAATTTCATATTATATATTGTATATATTTATAAATACTAGTGTCCCCGTTAACGCGTTAACAACGCGTTATATTTAGCAATGTATATTTATGTCACTTTATATAAACATGGATGTCAAACTATTTTAGTGTGTGTAGCATTTATTTTGTTAATTTAATATACTTTTTATGCATTATTTAAAAAAAAATGTTAGCATTCTGCACTTATTCTCTATATAAACTATGAGTTTGCTAAATTTCATGCTCCTCCGTCCGCATAATCTTTGTAAAAAGGGATCCAAAATTTTTGTTTCACGTATTTATGTATAGATATTGTTATCAGTGAATAGCGTTTGATGAGTATTAAATTATTTTGGTTATTTCACCATTTACTAACGACGTACGCCACAAATATCACAGAAGCCGTAAATAAGTTAATTAATTTCACTTGTAGCAAGAGGATCAACAATTTGTGATGTTGTTTACTTGTTTACTGACCTCGATCTCTTTTGGAACACCGCTTGTTTATACTGGGTTGTTTACCTGGAATAGAAAAATGTTATTAAATTAAAACATAAAAAAATATTTTACTTCAAAACTTTGCAAAACATTTGTTTACTGTGGGTGTAACCACAAATAAAGTATCATTTATATGTTTACCTTCGCTAATGATTTACTTTCATGTTACTAAAAAGACTCTTATAAGCATGTTTCAAAATAAATTATGTACGTTGTTGCTATATCTTCCCACATTCTCGTGACAAAAATATGTGTAGCTTAATTGGTAATGCCTAAGAACCTGAACAGATTTCAAGAGACGCGGGTTCTATTACTATTATTTTATAATTTTGTATAATCCATACAAAATTTATTTAAAAATATCCAAATAATTAAAAAAAAGTTATTCTTTAAGTAATGTTAAGGTAACACAGTTAAAAATCTTAGGAACACTAAACAAAAATCGTATATTATACCGGCGGCAATGATGGGTATGTTACTTCTTCGGTTTACATGGATAACATGTTATTCTCTATATTTTAGTAGGAATTTATTTATAAAATTTTATCATTAGGCTTCTTAGTGTAGTATATATAACTTTATGCGTTTTGCAGCATACCAAGATAAAGGCGAAGACACTTCATTTTGCGCTTTGTAATATTTATAGTTTTACTGGAATTAAAAATATTGGACAAAAAATAGTCTCGGTTTATCAATCTTATATTTTTCACATAAATCTAGTGTTAGCATTGAGAGCACGAGCAAGCGCATAATAATAGTCCAATAAAACATGTTTAGAATAGACACTATCAATGCTATCGATCCCATGATAACGCTCGCCTACATACATCAGTGTCTTTTGCCTTCAAATAAAAAACAAAGCAACATAGCCTTAAATACGTAGATACGAGATTCAAATTAGCCTAGCGTTTAGTAATAACCACGCTAAGAAGAACTGAGATGAACAAAAAGTAACTTTAATGATGACTCTTTAAGATACAAAATACTAAAACATGTTCATTCCTTAGTACCATGTAACAAATCTAATCGAATGGTTCGATAAAACACTGAGAGAAAGCAATTAACTGCGTGTTTTGTTTGAGGGTTTAGGCATTTTTAAAATTCTCTACGTCTCCAAGATGGGGGAATGAAACACTTGTTTTTATTTGAAACTTTGTTTATTTATTGGACAAGGAAAAGTATCGACGAGATTTTTTTCCTGTATAGCCAGCAGGCTAGCAATGAAACATCATAATTTAACTATTAATTCAGTAAACATGTTTCATATTATGTAATGTTTTCATATTTTTGGGAAAAGTATTGGTAGAGACTAGAGACTAGAATAAACAAACTTTTATGATATAGTAATATCCGTAATAGCTTCTAACATTAATAATTTATAAAGTAATTGATCAAAGAACGTAACATTGTCATGAAAGACATACACATATCCCTAAACCGATTCTTAGTATTTCCATAGTATTAAACATGAAAGCCCCGAGTGCACTGTGTTCAATGTCGTTTAACACGAGACATGCATGCTAGCGTCTAACATCAAATGCAATTGTACCGCGTTATCTGCGAACGTAGCAAATAGACGAACATGTACAAGGGTGCAATGCACTCTATGCAGTGGCCTCGTCGACGTGCGTCATAGCTAACAATACTGAATTGAAATTTATTAGATACTCACTTTTAATTAATACCATATTGCATTTGTTCCATGATTAAAGAATTGCATTAGAAAACAAAAAAATATGACTATATAAAATGATAAAGGAACGTCTAGACTATATAGAAACATACCTACTACATTTCTCATACATTGTTATTAAAATGATTCATAACACAATACTAAAGTCCAAATGCCTTTAGTTCCAGTCGCAAAACAAAAAGATAAGAAGTTAGGTAATAATATAAATACAGTGTAACAACAAGTTCTTTAAAGACAAAACTGAGGATTATTACCACATCGGCTTTCAAGTCACCTACGCATTGGACCCGAGCTTTCACTAGATGCGCCTAAACTTACAGATAAGTACTTTTACAGCACAATAGATAAATACTCCTTGTACAGCATACAAATGAACGAAACGGTCCCACAGATATAACAACCGACATACTACTATAGGTACTATATATACGTACGAGCATGTCAGTACATGCTACGGTATAAGCTTATTGCATTTTAATGTATGAGACATAACATTAATATTTTACTTGTTATAGATCTATATAAAAAAATTCTTGCTAAAAAATATGCAAATAATTTCAATGTAAGTATCAGGTGTTTACCTCAACCTACTATTTCCATATGAACTTCGTGGAAATCTAAACGGAATATATTTAAAAGAATAAAGCAACTAAACAATAACCTCGATCCCCAATATCAATTGCTACACTGATGGCAATGATCATTCGACTATCGTACGGCACGTGATTGACATCACGATATCGCCACTTTCGATACTTCGAAACACTTAAGGCTTCTGGGCCTCATTTTTGTTTACACAACGTGTTAGCAAACAATAAATGTTCAAACGTTTCCATTTAAAATGAGTATTTTAAACGAGAATGGCTCTTCTTTGTCGAATTTTATTCTTATTTGCTTGCTGATTATGACTAGCACAATGTTGCAAGTGAAATAATTAATTATTTTGGCATAAACAAATTGATATTGCTGGTTTGGCACATAAAACAATATATTAGTACTCATCGTTGTTTCAAAATAGATGCTATTAAATTTTTTTTACAAAATACAAAATTTACACTACTTTTGAAACACAATTGAATTCATTAATTCCAGTTAAGCATATTTAACGTCATAGATTTGTTTTTCTTAGACAAAAAATATGAAACAAAACGGTATTTGAACCCACGGACAATCCTTACTACACTATAAAACCTGCAGGAATGAACAAACTGGTTAGAAAAAATATTAGTAGATATTTAGGTTTTATTACTAGGATATATTCATAGGTATGTGACTTTTATTTAACCCTTACGATGTGCGAGTGTTTTGCTTAACACCTGTTACAAATTTACAAGTAACCGTGACCTCTTTCCTATATTTACTAAAGAAATGTGTGCGTGTAAGATAAGAGGCAAATTATTTATTGTAGGTAATATAATATTAAACTTTATTACAGTACGTACATTAAATCACTGCGCAAAATAATTCCTAAGTAAGAAACATTTCAGGGGTTTATTTTATTTATTTTTCAATGATTTTTCAATTGTAATTTTTTTAGCTTCACTATGTATCCCGCAATAGTAGGGTAGGCAGAGGGAACCTAAGGACCTATTGTCCTTAGCAACATAAGAAATTCCGTTGTATTTTAACATTTCCGTTCCCCACTTTCAAACTTTATTGGTGTCTTTATTCATTGGTAGATTTATTACTTGATTTATTTTTTGAAATAGATAATTTAATATTCATACAGTTCACCCAAATCTATTAAAAACGTATACATATAATACCATAAGCTTACTAAAGATATAAGATATAAAATTACAATATACCGTCGTTGTACTGGCCTCAAAGAAAAGTAATTACAGTCTACCTGAATGGGTCAGTATCTTATAGGTTACTAGCATCGTTAGCGTAATAATGTGAATTTTATGGACACTTACAAAGGCTTAAGTATCTAAATGACGGTTTTCATTGACAGATTAGAATTTAACGCGTGCGATCGTGTAAATTTTAAAGCCTAAAGACAATAAGTCGTTGTCTATTCATAGCGTATAATAACAAAGCGAGTTTTGTGGAAAAACAGCATAAATGCCTTTTACTTTTATGTTTATTATAATTATTTTGACAAAACCATATTTATGCGTCGTTAATTTTAATAAATATATTTGTTTAGTTATTTAGAATATTATTACTATAGAAATCTTACTCAATTAAGTTTAAGATGAGCAGTTTTGGGTTTTGCAACTTAACTTTATTTTCAAATATGCATAAAATAAAAACAATAATTAACGCAAACAGTAAATAATTTTAGAGTTGCCAGTCCACAGCCGACATGAGATATTTATCTGAAGCGCAGCTTCCGTTTTTAAGGAGAGGGCATTGTTTACCGAGCAATAGAGGAGTGTTGATTAGAGGTCGGGGAGAATGATAGAGTGCGCTCATGAGCCAGCCGTTGTATCATTAGCTGGAGGGTCATCCGATACGCTAGGTGCATCGCACAACAAACAAAACGTTATGTAAGTGAGAATGGGCGTTTACTAGCTCGTGTTGACGTCTCAAATAATAGGTAGGTAAAGTAAAGGTATAATTAAAATAGATTGAATACACGACTTTACGATGCATTTAGAAAATATCAAAATATTGCAGCTTCAAAGTTTTCAAATCATGCGAATGTACTAATTAATCTCATACTACGGAGCAATATGTATATAATACATTGTATATCTATAACATATACTATATAGTAATATATAGAAACAATATATAGTCTAACAAAGACATCGGAGGAGGAAAGCAAGACGTGGCTACATATATAGAATATAAAACCAGCTACAACACGCTATTGCATGATATACACACGTACAACACGAAGACATAACCTCGATATCTGGTTGACACGTTCTCGTCCGTCAAGAGCGATTAGCGTTACATGCTCTATTGTGGGATCAGTAAAATAAATGACTTCGCTCTGGGAGAATATTTAACAAACAATAATATAAGCGATGTGAAAGTATCATAGACAAAATACATTATCCCAAAGGCAATGTGAAAGTTGACGACTACTAATCTACATGACAGGAAATGGATAGGTTAGCTGACTGCGTGATCATGTTGCCAAAACTTGATGGCTAGGCCATTTTTCTGCTTGGCAGGTTACATAAACGTTTATTTTTGCAATATTTTTATCTATTCTATTTGGGAGGTATTTTCCGTTTGCAACATAAATTGTAAAGATAAGAAAATGCTTTGTCAGCTTAGTGTAAAATAATTCACGGTCAAATATAATGTTAAGCACGTGCGCAAATAAATACTTGCAACGTTACAGCAAAAAATTGACTTCGACTTAGAACTGGTTTCGTTATATAGCCTATAGTAGGGTGTATGTATGTGCATGTACACATGTCCTGGTATTTGAAAGTCTTTTCTTTTTTATTTTCATTAGCTTCACGCTGTATCCCGCATATAACAGGGTAGGCAGAGGGAAAACTTAGTGTTAAGACATTCCGTTCTCTTTCAACAAAGTCTTTTCTTTATACAATAAAACCATGGCTAGTTTTATTTCTACCCATAATCCGTAAACACAATCAATAAATATCTAAGAAATTACTATATTTTAGTAAATATTTCTTTAACACTCGGGGGAATTATTCTTATATTTTCGTTTCTCCGCTCTAGTAAGATAAAGCGCGTTGAGTTCCGCGATGTTCTCACAATGAATACAATCAGCAAAATGGGCGGAAAGTGGAAAACGGAGTGTCTTGACACTTATCTATGCTTACCCTGCTATGTGGGATAAAACGTGAAATTGCTTTACTTTATGCTATATAAATATACCTATAATTATCTACTTGCAAGATAAAATACTTCTAGTCATTGAAATATAAGGAGTAATAAAATATAAAGTAACATACTATCAGTCTATCTCTATAGATTCAGACATTTGTATTCATAGGAACATAAATGTGACACCGTCGCGACGTAGTACAATTTACTTCAAGTCACTCCACGGGTTCAATAATAATGGGACAAAGACAGTAGATTTAATATATTTTTATTAAAAGTGTACTAAAATATTTGGACTCTCTTAGAAACTGCTTACCTTTAGATAATCTTATCTTATTTCCTAAGCCTAGTAAAGGTATATAAAAATATATAGAAAAAGTTGACAAATGGTACGGACCACGTCTCTGTATAATAAATATATTAAAAAATGTACCATGTAACTTTTATTAGATTCACTTCTATGTAAGCAAATTTAATAATGTTAATTTGACTCTTACGGTCAGCATATAATAAAATTTTGCCCACATATTCTAAATGCTTCTGATCCTGTATTTTCATAGCATGAACCTTATGTCCTTTTTTGCCAAGAGGACAAGAAAAAGTTAAATAGTTTATTAAATTAAATATGTTATATTTTAAAAAGTTTTTTTATATAATTGATGATAAGAACTATTGGCAGAATGATGAAAAAATTCAATGCAATAAACACAATTTTAAAAATTTTGATATTTTTGATTTTGTCAACATGTCATTATCTAAAGAATTCATTTACTTCGAATAATGCCAAATTGCAAACTTAGGAACATTTAAATGGTTAATATCCTATAGTGTGTTTTTGCATTTGTACCAGTGTACGTAGGACAGTAGTCGATATAAATAGTAATAGAGATATAATTTGTATTAAATGACCTTATTAGTTACCAGTTTTATGAGAAAAAGACTTCATTTACAATGTAAGTTATTCTGTCTATAAACAATAACAACGTGACCATACGACAATTACATTTAAAAATTTCCATTCTCTCCTCTCAACATTCTTTACTTAAGAGTATGCGCGCGTATAATATGCATACCATTTAATTATGACGATAACGTTCTACTACGAATGATTTGTTTGCGTTTGGCACTCATTAGGTTTGGTGCTACTAGTTAAATGTGGATATTTTAGCCTTCTAAAAGAAGGATGTTCCGGACAGTAAGTTTTGATTGAATAGGATGAACCAATTTTGAGGTATTTTTTACGATAGCCAGTGCTTCTGAAGTAATCACTTTTATGTTTCGTTAAGATCTGATGAGCAGTTTTTGAGTTATTCGTAATAATTGCATTTTTAGTACATTTTCTTTCAAGTCGTTTCCTTTTTTTTGTAAAATCTTAATTATTATAATTAAGTACAGTCTTTTCTTCAATATATAAATATTTTTTTTTTATTTGTGTTAAAGTTTAACATTTCCAAAATTACAACATTCAAAAAGCATATTAAATAGTCCCTTGACTCATCCCAAAGATGCGTAAGAGCACTAACAAACAAAACGTGTGCCACGGTATCAAGTGCGGCAGCGGAGCAAAGACCGTAGAGGCAAGTACCAGGCGCGAATAATCAGCGAGGAGTTTGGCAGTGTCAGTATGGCAACAGCGCGATTACGTAACAGCGGCGGGGCGGGGGGCCAGGGTGAGTGACCTGTATGGTCCGCCTGCCAATTTGCCCATCGCATCACATCACGAAATCTTCGCTGCATGTAATGCAAAACATACATACATACATGCAAACATGTTACACCACTAAATACTTGTCAGTGCAAGCTATTGTAGGCCTAATGTCCGGGAATGTGGAGCGAAAATTCCGTGCGCAATGTCATATGATACAATGGATTAATATATACTTCGCTACTTATTAATATAAGTATGTTTGGGTATATACTACACCTAAACAACATTTCAAAAATCAAATTTCCAAGAACATTTTGCAATGTAACACCATTAACCAAGCTTTAGTTGTAAATTTAGAAAAATGACAAAGCTAATTTTACTAAAATGTTAATGTCAATTTAATGTTTCAACGTTAAAAATAAAAAAAAAGACAGTTAAAGATCAGGAAGAGATTTGAGTGTCATTGTAAGACATTTTACATCTGTAGAACACGAATGGTTTCGGTACAATTCCGCTTAATTCAATCGTTTACAAGAGGCCGGTGCGGAAACGTGAGATGAACAGCGTAATTGTCGCAGTTGGTCGCAAGACATGTCCGGGAGAAATATCCTTGAGCGAGTTCAACTGAATGCTTCAGCGACAGACTTTTTGTGCAATTTTCCGCAACATGGCACAAAGTGCTATACAAGAGAATACGAGTAATTAAGGAAAAGAACGTACTGTACGTTACTGCAGTACTTCAAGCCAAACAATTCAGAAAAGTATAGTAATAAAGCGAAGTTCGCGTAGTTAAAGAACTTCTTAAAATAATTTTCGTAAATTTCAAAATGGTGATGTTGCACGATTACTTCTCTGCTGCACTGAATGTTGACATAATAAGAAACAGGATTTGTAACGAAACCCTTGCAAAAAGCGGTTACTTCGGTCTTGCTAACCATCGTCGCGCCAAATTTGGCTCAAGAGCGACTTGGCAACGTCGTACCGGCCGCTCATGATATGCACGTAGCCACTTTACCGGGCGTAAACAAATGGTGTTGCGTCATGGTCTCGCATCAAATAAATTATACCTAATGTTGATAGCTGTAAAGCTGAAATTACATTGAGACCTATAAACTTGTTATTCACGAATTTCTTGCTATAATTTTGAATAACACCTAACTATTTACTGGATGAAAAAGAAATTTATTTCACAAAACTACGCCGTTGAGAATCAGTAAAAACAGCCAATGAAATTATTAAACTTTTTCTTCGTGTTTTTAATTTAAACGTTTGAATATTTAGTTACGACCAAACCACATTTGTTTGCCACTAGACGTTCTTTATATTCGTATATTTGTGTGTAGGCGACCTCGCTTTGATAGATTTGAAAAAGAAAAACAATATTTGCCTGTGCTCAATAGGTAATATATTCCCGAGTCACGTTATCCCGTCACGAGGCCCAATCTTAGCTCCACGTGCCCCGACAGTTTGTTACGCAAACAACGATTATATTTTCCATCTCAAAATGTGTTAGGAAGCGTGACCCGTGGCGTGATGTTTTACAAAACCCTGAATACATAATGCAAGCTGATGAAACTTGCTCAGTACACAGGTTACATATTTACGCACCACATACGTCTACATCTTGTACGACAATCTACATCGAGATATTGTATGTCGAGCGCACGAGGCTCAACGTTTCTCAATAAATTTCAATGCAGCTCGATGAGAACGTATAGTTTAACTTGTTTGAGCGCTTGGACGGCATCCAAGGGACGCGGGTTCAATTCTTGCCACTTTAAAAATTTTATACCTTTCTATATATTTGTATATCGTTAGCGTGAGAATGACACTTTTAACAATGTTAAAAATGCATGCCTTGTCTTAACCAAATTGATGAATATTAGTTGACATTACATAGTTATCCAAAATTTCAGTTTATGCGTTAAAATGTGTTATAACATAATAAAACCGTTTGTAACAAAGCAAATAACATTAAGTTAATAGTAGAGTACGGACTGAAACTGTAGAATAGACTGAAAGTATCAAATAGCGACCAGTTTAACACAATAAAGGTTTGCAATCCAATTTCGGTTGGCGCGTAACAAGACGCCGAGTTACTTTCAAAATTGCCCCAGATGTTAGTTAACGGTAAAGACCATCTCACGACAGATGTGCAGGCCTTTACCAACTAAAGGTGACTGAAAAATCATCGAATAGCATGATACTTATTGCATTATGATGTATAACAATTTACATATAGAGGTAGACGAAGTGAACGAAAAAGAACAGGAACGAATAAGAACATTATTACTAATGATAATGATGCTTGGATAAAGCTTAAGAATATGTAAGCAACGACATACGTATCGTATAAGTACTTTTGCTACACCAAATACGGAGTTTAGGCAGTTTAATGCCTATTTCCACAAGATATTATATAGAATAATATTTTATGTTGGACGGTAAAGCAAATTATTATTGCAGTAAAATAAATAATGAAAAATGGTTACAAAAACTGCCTAGTTTGTTATCAAAATGTATGTAAAGCCACATTTCTAACCATATCCTGTGCGAAAAACCACAATTCTTTGAAATTTTCTATTGTAATCAACAAAACACAACTGTTCACGTTATCTGGCGTTGGTACCCTTCGAGATAAGTTGACATGTTATCGTCAATTGATATCCAAATGTAAGTTTCTGCCAAAAAGTCCACGAATTTAGGCTATATCAGCTCAAAACTACCAAGGTTATTTTAAATATTCATAGCATAACTAAATAGGACACCTCAAATGTTTTAAAGAAAGAAATATATTTGAATATTATGTACCTGTACTAAAGAATAAACAATTATAAACTATATAAGGAAGAAAATTGTAGGCAACATTTCTAACAATTACAACAAGTGTATCACGTATTCAAATGAATTACCGCCAAAACAAACAGTTTCAAAGATAATAGGATTTACGTATCAATCATTTATCAACGTGATATATTGCGCTGTTGATTATGCAAGTATTCCTATAATAGTAACTCTCGACTACAATATTGCCAAGGAATTTTCACTTTTGTATGTCAGCTGGTTAATTCATATGGGGGCGTCAATTCAATACACCAGTTGTCGGATGTTCTCTTTTGTGGTGGTTTTTTGCCGAAACATCTGCACATACGGATGCAAATTGTCGTTTAGCTGCAAACAATTTGCAGTTATTGTTTTGTTCGCGTTCCAAATAAATAGTTTGATGTACTAAAACTAAAACTTATTTTCGATTGTATAACAAGTTTCCATTTTGTTATATAAAATAAATACGACTTACTTTTGTGCTACGACGTAGTATAATAATAATATACAAACATATACATTTTATGTTGATTAGATGCCTAAGATGCCACCAAATCAATTAAGTACACATAATTCTTGATAAAACTAATAATTGTTTGGAATAATAATAATTGATAAATAGACCTTATCTTCATATGATATAATTAGACAAAATATTATTACCTCAATATACGCAATACAGAGTGAGCGTCATAATATTTTGAAATAATGCAATATAGTTCAAATATTTCTTTTTTTTTTTAAATACAATTATTTAGAACAAATTTTTACATTATGTGGTACTAAATTTAGGATGCAGCTTCACGCTTTTTCTTGCATAGCAGGGTAATTTGAGAAAACCTTGTGCCAAGACATATTGTTCGCCGCCTTCCGTCCGAATTCGAGACATAGCAACTAAAGTGGCGGAACTCAATGCCGCACTGTGTCTTATAAGAGCAGAGAAATAAAAATAATTCAAATATAATAATTCCCCCGAGTGGGAATCGACCCACAACCTATTTTTACAGTCAGACGCTATCCCACAGCGTCACGATGGTCTTTTATTATCTAAATTATTATTATGTTCTTATTATTTGGATTAGTAGACTATAAATCTAGTCATCAGCAAATTCACTTTATAAAACTTCCACAGCCACACAATTACCTTAGAAAAAGCGGTGTCCAAAAACGTTTGTTGTGCGTTCGCAAATGGGCTCAGCACACGCTTGTTGGCTGGCTGCGCCGGCGACTGGGCCGGCTGGGGATCGGGCTGCTGCTGGTGTTCACTTTGGATATGGTGCGTCTGCTCCGGGTACATGACATGCATTCCCTGTTCCAAAAACGTTTATTTAATACAAAATAGCTTTAATTATTATTTTTTTTCAGCTTCACGCTGAGAGGTAACCGGAGAACCTAGTGTAACCTAGAAGACACTCCACTCTCTTTTAACATTTCCGTTCCCCTCTATTTAATTATATGTAAATAAATATTTATCGTTGTATTGTGGCCAATGGTTAATTATTTATAATGTGACATATAAGTCATAAAATATAAGTAGGAAATGTAAAATATAGCTTAATACCAGAAAATTGTGATATTAATCTCTATAATATGGTAATAAATGTTAAAATACTAGTTTCTATTCTAGAGTATACTAGGGTCTAGCAAAGATATAAGGCATACATCAGAATGGAGAATAAAATAAATAATTATTTGTCAGGTGAATTACTCAGTTAATAAATGTTTTTTTCACATTATTATTATTATATATAACCTAAAACAAAGCAGCTTCACGGTTTATCCCGCATAGCAGAGTAGTGAGAGGGAACCTGTAGTCACTAAACTAAACTCATCAAGCTCAGATCGATGCTTACCGCTCGAATTTGAGTAGTATAGAATTAATTGGAAACGTAGATACGATGGTATTGTTTTTGCTTCACGCTGTATTCCGTACATAGCAGGTTAAGGAGAGAAAACCTAAGAATCTACTGTTAGGAGACTCCGCTCCATTAAGATAATCGTTCCTCACTTTCCGTCATATTTTTAATTATGAAATATAAATCAAAATATGCGTAAAATATAAATATGAATATACTTATAAACAATTTCCAATACCTAATAAATTATCCACACCCAAAATTAACAAAGTGTAAGAGACATTGATCAAGTATAATATTTTAAGGTAAGTCGAGCGATGTAATTTAGCTGAAAGCGTCATAAAATCGAGTTTTCATTTGCTAAGAGCCACTATTATTTGAGGCATGTCACCGTACCCTGAATCTCTCGTAAGGAGGCCATGGCACGATAGGTACAAAGCATGAAAATAGGTTTTATTTAAATTAATACAAACAAACGTTTATATAAACAGTGTCTTTTACAGATGAAGATTGTCACAGATTTAACGAGACCGCAGAAAAACTTACTGAATTATTTACTTCATGAATAACAAAACAGGCTTGTAAGATATTCAATCGAAAACATTGAAGAAATCTGAGCGGAGTCATACAATCTCAATATTGAAACTCGATTCGACTAGAATAATCGACGGGCTTTAACCAACTTAACTTGAATGTGAAATCCGCTTATTAAAATAAAATCGAGCCGACCAGAACTTGTACGGTTTCACTCATACTAAGCGTAGGTAGCGAGGGACTCTACCAAACACTAAACGTCGTCGCCAGTACCTTTTAAATATACATTACTTCCTTGGTATAATGACACTTGTTTTACTTTGTATTACAGTATTGTAAATTATGAGTTATAAGTTTAATATCTATAACTCCGAAATAGAAAGCCTAATAAATAGTATGTTATGTGCTAGTACACATATAGTAAATTATTTATTTAGTCTTAAATTGCAAAAAAATATATCAATCCTTTATAGCTAATTAGTGTTCAATAAAGTAAATTGTTTTTGTACCAAATAACCTTCTTTTGAAAATAATTAGGAACGCCAACATAATAATAAATAGATAAGAATATATAGCACGTTTTAAAAATGTCAAAGTGAAATAAAATAAAATTCAATAAATTGCATATATAATTAAATAGCGTAACTTAGTTGCAAGTTTGGCTGTGAATGGATCTGGTACAATTCTCCAATTTATTTGGGGCATTCGAATGAAGTTTTCGTTTATTAAATCTATACTAATTATGTTATTTATTACGTTCTATATTCTTAATTTCCTAATAGCACCTACAGAATTATGAAGATGTAAACTAAGCCACGATACATTTCTTCTATTTCTACTCTTAAAAACCTGTATTTTATAATAATCTGTTGTCCAAAAGCGGTTTGAAATCATTGCACGGTAGCAACCAAAAAAAACTAAGTGGATAACTTCGAATTGATCACTTAAATACAAATATCCGGTGTTTTTTTACAAATTAAAATAATTATTAAAAAACCTACACCGACTTGAGCGTTGACTGGCGCCGCTCTCTTTCGCTGTAGCCTGTATATTCATATCTTGTGAAACCGTCATATAATGTAATAGACCCTTCAATCATGTCGGTCCCACTATTATCTGACAAACAATACACGAAGGCGGCACTTTCACGCCATGTTCACGTGAAATATCGATCACGTACCATAGAGTCGATTTATGTCGGCAAAAAGGACTACCGTCGGTCGGGTTTGCCCAAAATTCAGTATGAATATGTTGAAGTAAAAACTATTTCCTTATACTTCATTATTTAGCCTCAGTTTTTCCAGGTTTTATGTATATTTTATATTATAAATTAAGCCTCATATAGTATAGCGTTGCTGTCTCAGTGCTGTCCGTAAATTTTAAAGCAACTTCACGTTTGCTTAGTAAGTATACAGAGTTACGTGTCTAATTTATGAACAAACAAAGAAGCGTATTATATACTATTATATAATAATGTCCTTTTCCAGATTCATTTTTTGGCTGGTGTATGCACGAATTTATGTTCAAACAAAACCAGATGTCGAGATAGTTACAAAATGCACAAAAATACATTCGGTCGGGGGTAGAATACATTTTAATTATCGATCATCAGGAAAATATTAAGTTTTTAAATCAGCGAGACTTGTTGATAAGAGTCTCCATAAAAATATTTATATTTTTAGTGTGTGAAAAGCAAAAAGAAACAAAAACAGTGATCGAAACCTTTACTGGAAGTATTTCAGGCGTTCAGCTCTTTAGCTTTATCATTGCGCCTATCAAACCATTCCATTTTTATGTGGCAGTTAGCTAGGTTGATAGGCACTGAAATTGGTGACTCTGGCAGAAAGAGATAGAAAACCTATACTTTTTACGAATACGAAATTGTAGAACACTATAAATCAAACTATATTATTTAAGCTAGAAATATTTTTAACAACGATAAAAATATTTTTTGTTTTTCTTTAGCTTCACGCTGTATGAACCTAGTGTTAAGATTCTCCGTTCTCTTATAACTTTTCCGTTACCCCCTTTCCGCCGGAGTTCAGGCATTGCGTGCCGAATGGCGGAAATCAACGCCGCGTTTGGCCTCGTTACCAGAGTGAGGAAATGAAAATACTAAATATTATTTAATATTTTTATTTCTTCGAACCCACAGCCTGTCACGTCTATAGTCGCACAAGCGTCGATAGGCCTAACAGGCTTAAACATACTTATAAAAACAATTTATAACATTATAATTAAAATGACTAAGAAGTCTATAAAATTTTAGAACTTTATTAACTGACTTTTAGCACGACTAGCCTTGTCCTTGTCCTAGACGGAATGTAAAGACAATCTTTTATATGTATTATAAAATAGAGTAATAAAATTAATTTCGCGTACCACATATGTAAAATAATGTATATTGGCGAAAAGTGGGGAACGGATTTGTTGAAAGAGAACGAAGTGTCTAAACACTAGGTTCTCAGGTTCCCTCTGCCTACCCATGACATATGCCGGATACAGCGTGAAGTTAAAAAAAAAATGTATTTATTTTAAGGTAAGTACAACATTTCTTATCATTTTTTTCATCATCTCACACGGCATATAATATTAGATGATATATTTTGTCCTACTATTGCTCATTGATAAAGCCACGCAAACTATAATTTACATAGAAAAGTGTGCATTTAAGGTAATGTACTAAAACGTAGACATATGTTTCTAGTAATATTATAAAGATAACAGAGTATCATTTTAGATTGTCATTGAAATTAGAAGCATTAAGGCGCTATTTATTACTATTATAGACTTAGAAGGCTACCATTGTTTCCACTTTGCTAACTTGCACAACTTGCTTACTGTATATTATAAAGAGCTTGCAAACGCCAAAGTTGTTCGTAATTTCTAAGTTTTGCTACAAATAAACATAACACGTGACACGTAGGTGCCTGTACTTTACATGAAACATAACAAAAGACTGTTGAAAAGTGTTTAAAAGTCAAACTTATATGAAATTGAAATCCAAAGAAAGGCTTAGTTCGTGTCAAGTCGCAGGGATAACGTAGTGCTTCTTCCTATACAATATTGTTATTTTTTCAGCTTTAATATAAAGCTGTTTCCCAAACAACAGGGCAGTCCGAAAGAACTGTTCTCTGCCCGTATCTGATATATTGCGTGTTTAGTGCCGGTTTCGGTGCTTCGGTTTACTAGAGAAGAATTTTTAAATTATTTCCACAATATTTACAAACGTTATTAATTCCTGAGCGGAAATTGAACCCACAATTACTGCGTTAACAATTAAACGCTTTTCTAGTGCATCGCAATTCTGTTTTATAATATAAAAGTAATTAGATAATCTTACGCTATAAAATAATGAACTGTAAAACAATAAAAATGTGCATCAGTCAGCATATATCGACACACAAACTTTTAGAAAGCTCTAAGTCCCGAAAACGCCTAACAAAAGCCATTCTAAATTTATACTGTCTGAAACACAAAAAGGCTAAAATTTCCAAAAATTTCTCCATCAACGTTTACAAATAGTTATGACATCGTGCGTGCCTTGCACACAATGCCGAAAGCCGTTACGCGTTGTCGCGGACGCAGATAAGTAACGGTGCGGCGACATTTCACGATCGACCGAGGTTCGATTTAGCACGACCTCTTAACAGACTCGTTTCTTGGTTATATTGTTTGATATAAACCTTGGGTAGACAATGACAAAATCCAAATTAAATAATAAATAAAATAAATGTTTATATGCTTTTAGAAAGTAGCTATATATTTTTCTTAGCTTCACACTTCCCCTCATAGGAAGGTAGGCAGGAAGGTAGGTAGAAAAATGAAGACACTCCATTCATTCTAAGCTTTCTATCAGAATTTTCATGCAATTTGCATTTGATGAGCGGCGTAACTCAACACTGCGCTTTGTCTTACCAGAGCAAAGAATTGAAAATAATTTCAACATGATTGATTATTCCTCTTAGTAGAAATTAAACCCATACCAATCACATTTTCAGTCAGGCAATGTCCCACTATGCCACTATGGCCTTTAAATGCATTTATTATAGTTTTTTATTAAGACATGTTCTCTATGTATAAGTATATATTTCTATGTCACATTTGTACTTTTCTTTATAGCCATATTTAAATTCAAATCATTTATTTTATTAGTATGCCAATAAGACTGATACTTAAACTATACTTTAAAGAAATAAATTAAAATATATTGTTAAAAGGTTTGTATAAATTATAGTCTTACCATGACCAGATAGGTCAAAATACACACAATATTAAAAAATATTACAGAATTACAAATATATACTCTTTAACCAACATTAAATATTTCACTTACAATAAATTTTCCTAAAAGGTTAAATTTAAATTATAAGGAAAAGGTCAATCAGATCCAGTTTATCTGGTTGGGTTTATAAAATATCAAAGTAAAAGTTGATAAAGTATCATAATTGCTGTGAATTTTAAAATAAAAGTAGAACTAAACTTCAAGGTGAGGTTTCTATTGCATTTTTACATTACTCATTACTAAAATATTGCATTTTATAAATATATTTTATGTATGTATAAATTATTGGTAAATTTTATTAATTACAACAAAAATTATTCACTTGGTTCGAAAAGAGAAAATAAAGTATACAGGTAGCAATTTATATATTTGTAATTTATATATTTATATAAGAATTAATTTACCAATTGTTATTTATAAAATGTATGAAAAAAACAATTTATTATTAAAAACCTCGATACATTACATTTTTGAAATGTAAATGCATTACAAAACGTGTTTTATTTGCCTTATTGCGTATTAATTGCCTTATAAGTCATTTTTACATTGTCGTATAAGATATAATATTTTTAAAAGTATCTATTTATCAATGTCATATGTCGCTTTGTAAACATATGATTGGCATAACCTTAAGATAATTTAAAAGTATTTACGAACAGGTTTTAGGAAAGAATGCAAGATTGAAATAGTGTGGAAATGCTTAAAATGTAATTGTATAAGCGTATTAGAACCAAACAGAGTCAATGTTATTAGAAACTCACACGTAGCCAGTGAGCGGTATAATAACGCTTTTATAGAAAGCAATAAACGACGCCGCAATTCGGTGAGAACCAGTAATTTTCCATTCGACTTATGTAGTTGGTAACATTAATAGCGATATGTCTCACCTTTTAAACATAAACTTCTGTCTGTTTGATGCCACTATCATGCTGAAGAAGCACACGAAAGCGGACAAAGGGTCCTTCAAAACACAGCCATTTTGAAACCGTTCATACAAAATGTTACGTGTACTACAATTAGTACTAAGTTTTGGAAACGTATTAACAAATTATAATTATCCGTTCGCACTCATTTTTGTTTTACTGCACAGTAAAAACTTACACTAAACATTTCACACACTATAAAGTACGATTTCACTTCATACTTTCGCACACACCCGTACACGTCGCAAAGTCCGTCGGACGGAAGCGACGAACTCACACGAATGGCGCTGCGATTCACGAATGGCGGAGCAACGGTGGTGCCTGTGTTGCTAGCGTCGCGTGAAATTTAATACTATTAAATCTATACTTGTAACACTGTGAATATATTTTTTAACTGGCAACTTTTTTTAGTTCTAAAAATAGTAAAAAAACAAATGATTCGTATTAAATAATGATCATATATTTTACATATATAACATAAAATAATACTGTTTATATTTGTTCACTTATAGTCAGAATATTGTCAAATTGGAAATACGGTAAGACTGTTGTAAAACGAAAAAGTATATGTCAAAGTCATATAGCATATGCGCGCGGTATTCAATTTAGTTGCTTAGCAACATATTAACAATTGAAAAGCACAGTAGCGTTACAAGTAGCGTACATCCAACAAATTATTCGTGTGGTGTGTTTAGAAATGTGCTTTAATAAAAATGACGTGTATTTCCTTGATGATATTATAATGTTTGTAACATACTAAAACTGATTGTACAAAGTAAAACAAAAAACTTCAAATTATGTACATAATATTATTTAAACATTTTTATTTAAATAAAAGAAAAATATTATGATAAACTAATCGATCTTTAAAGTAATACTTTAGTAAGATGGTATTTATGTATATGTTATTTGTAAACGTTGCTTTCTCACTTTTATCATTTACGTTGGGGAACGAATACGAAGACGAAGAAAAGAGTAAGTATGATATAATAACATTGTCTAAACAAAGGTTTTTAGATAGTAATTGAATAAAAACATTATATTTTCCTGAGAAAGTCTGAATGTAGAGTCAGAGTTAGACTAAATATGGCTTTCAAGTAGCTTGGCTAAAGATATTTTATTCGGTTATTTACAGTAATTAAAAAAATATATATGAATAATTAATTTAAATTTTTAAAAGAATTTCTGAATAATATGTAGACAATAAGGTATTCACATTTGTAACAAGACATTGTTTTATGGGTGCATTGGTATGGGCGCTTGGACGGATTACAAAAGCGCAGGTTCAAATCCTACTTCTTTGAAACTTTTAGGTGTTTCTAACTATTTATTTTATCCCAAGTATTTTTAAATAATACTTTTAAACGAATTATAATACAAAAATATCTTCTATACGTTTTACAAATATGCAGATGTAGAAAAAGAAAACAATTCTTTTTCTAGTTTTTCTTATCTCGCTATAAATTATATAAATTCATATATATCCAGGATAGAAGCAGCACCCAATATTAATTTTAAAACATTTAATCTTGTTAAATATTAAAATGTTTTAAATGCTTATATGTAATCATTTCCCTGAATGGGGTTCCACCTCACAGCTATCGCGAAACGTAATTTATGGCGCAATGGCGCCACACTCTCTTGATTAATAAAATATTGACATAGATGAAATATCTTAATAAATAAAAACAATAAAAAATATATTTCGTGACGGTTGGCTGCGCGTGCGCCGATGCGTTGTCATCCATCCGCTCCACAACAAAAGGCCGCTGAGTACCCGCATGTAAGCGCCGAATTACACCTTTTATATGCACGTTTATACTATTGTGTAAAACACGGTTACGGACAGGATATAACCTACAAACCGGATTTTAATGATAGGAAATGCTAAAATAATGCTGTTCCATGTTTAATTAAGAAGTTGACGTAAACAATCAAAAAGAATTTGATAAATTTATTTTGAAAGGAATATTAAAAATTAAAATATTAAAATGATTGAGAAACGCAATAACAAAGGGTTGTTAATTACAATTTGTTACAAGTATTGCTAATTGGATATAGAGTACCTTCTTAATCAATGGGATTTTTATTATATATGATAGTAAGCTCCATGTTAATTTTGTATAAAAAAAGAGCATTCTGCTGTATTTTTAGGGTCGCGGACGAATTAATATTAAATTTGTAATACTTAAAGTTGTATGGAAGAAAAAGTGCAGATAACCAATATTTTCAATCAAAGTCAATTAATTTGTTTAAATAATATTTGATTATGAAGAAAAAATGTTAAGTAAATACACAGTTAGCCTTTATTTCAAAGTTATCTCTTAGTAATAAAATTTCCTTAATAAATACAGAAATTTATCCAAATCTGGTAAATAAATGTTTCGGTACGTTTATAAAGGGGAAATGCGTTTTCTTTTCTGAAAACCGTAGTGGATGGTACGGGTTGGTGCCGGAGTAACTTCCTAATGACGTGGAATGAGTCTAAAGAATATTACGATTTTGATTTTAACATATAGAGCTATTACTTATAAATTATAATAAGCTAGACTATGAATAAGTATATAATTTAACGTAAATAAATTGATAAAGATTTGCCATTACAGAATGTCTGTTTTACTTTATTATTAGGTATAATATAAATACAATAAAAATATAGTGTAATATTTTTAAGAAACTTGTTATTTTACATCTCATTGTTTAATTAACAATACTGGACTTTTAATAAATAAATTCTTATTACGTTTCTCGGGCCGAGCGAAA
>JAKGSA010001095.1:93380-109510 GCA_033558755.1 Philaethria dido | reverse complement strand
AAAAAAAAAAAAAAGTAAGTTCTTAACTCGATGGTTTTTTTTTAATATACCACAAAAATATTTACTGTATCAATTTTGAGGATATTTTTTTATATAATAGATAGTGCTTCTGATGTCGTCTAAATAGATTACAAGTTTCTCAGATTTGAGAAATAGTTTTTGAGTTATTCGTAATAATTGTACTTTTTAGTATATTAACTTTAAAGTCGATTTTTTTTTTATTATATACTTAAATGTGGTGTCATTGAAAAGATCATGAATTGTAGGTAAACAAGTACTTTAACTTACCAAGGAACTGACCAGGAATTGGTTTAGAGTTGATATGTACGCGGTATAATAGCGAGAGTTAATTGCGAAATCTCTCTATAATCTAGGAACTAAGAGATTTTTGCCTGTCTAGAACTATTATCAGTTCGTTTCTAACACAATTTCTAAGGGGTCATCAGTAGAATTTTTTGAAAATTTCATTAGGTAGAGAAGAATCCTACTAATATTCTACTAGAACCTATACTTGAAGCTATAAAAAAATCATGCGGGATTTCAACCTGTCACCATTACATAAAATTACAACAAAACCATATGTTCATATTGCACTACGTCGAAATTCTTATATGCGTGTTCCATACATATTATTTATGGTCAAAACAAAAATAAATTGTAACAAGCATTACAAGTGCGTCATAATTTTTTCTTTAATATAAAAAAACTATATAAAAAAGTAAACATCATGAAATAAAGGCCCTTTTAATTAAAAAAATACGTAATTATTACCAAAATTCCGTTGTAAAAAAATATATAGAATTTTTAACTACCACATTATAAGTACTTTTATACCTTACATGCATACATAATACATGGCTTCACGCTATATCCGCATATAGCAGGGTGAGGCAAAGGGAACCCTAGTGTTAAGACACTCCGTTCCACTTTCCGCCGAATTAAGGCATTGCGTGCTGGTAGCGGAATGCAGCGCCGCGCTTTGCCTTGTTACCAAACCCAGGAAATGAAAAATTCCATTTCCTGGGTGAAATCAGAGACCACAACCTGTCGCGCTTACAGTCCGCACGTTTGTGCCTCTGCGCCACGACAGGCGTTAATTTGCAAAGCTTCACGCTTTATCCGCATAGCAGGGTAGACAGAGAGAGAACCTAGTGTCAAAATACTCCGTTTGCTGGTTTCCGCCCGAATTCAAGAAATTGCGTACATTCCCCTGGGTAGGAATCGAACCCACAACAAATAACATACAGTCGTTGCGTTACGATGTTTTTCTAAACACGACATGTTGTGGATTCGATTCCGACTCCAGTGTGAGAATGAAAATATTAGTGTTAGTATTTTTCATTTCCTTGCTCTGGTAAAACGGTTAAGCGCGGCGTTGTGTTCCGCCACTTAATACGCAATGCCTCAATTCAGCGGAAAGTGGGGATTGGAAATATTAAAAGTGAACAGAGTGTCTTAACACTAGGTTATCTGGTTCCCTCTGCCACCCTGCTATGTGCGGAATGTATCCCGCTCGATCAAGCTAAAAAAAGTAACTAAAAGATTTTTGTTTTCAGAAACGAAATGCAAAGCTGTGAAAAAATAAAGAAAATAAATCTATGGGCTTGGAACGACCAATCTTGTGATAACGACGAGCCAGAAAAAGATTACGTTATTTGAACTTTGATATAAAAAAATGCAGTGGTTAAGAAAAGCTATAGTAATATTATTTAGCTTATTGAAATATGGTTATTATTTATTATTGTTAAATGGCATATATTGTATATTTGTTATTTTTGTTATTATTATAAATGTTTTTATTTGTATTTTGTTTTTTTCCTCTTATCTCTTGATTGTAATAACTCTTAACTTACTTTGGACTTCATTTCATAATTTGAAAGAGTATAATTGTTTTCCCATTTACGCGATAATCATTTTTTCCCCGCTCTGGTAAGGCAAAACGCGGCGTTAAGTTCCGCCACTCAATACGCAATGCCTCAATTCGGCGGACAGTGGGAAACGGAGTGTCTTAACACTAGGTTCCCTCTGTCTACCCTGCTACATGCGGGATACAGAGTGAAGCTATGTATGTATATATTTCACTTGTCTATAGCGCATGGAACTAATGGAACACCAGTAAGGTCAAAGAAGAGCACTTATAGTTAATATAGAGAAGGAGTGCGGAATACTATATTTTTTTTTAAAATAATGCGTAAAAAGTATGTTAATTTAACAAAACAAACAAACATTCACATTTATATAAATTGACATACACACATTGCTAAAGACAACGCGTTCTTAACGCGTCACCAGGGCCAATAGGTCATATTAAATAACAAAAATGATCGTGATGAATTTTTGTATGTCGTAAATTAGATTTTTGCATTAAACGTACATATGTTATATATATCAATAACAAGCCAGTATTACGGTTTTTTACAGGTTGTACTTTTTGCGTGAAATATTAGGCTTACCGCATACGAGTATTAAAATTAATATATAATATAATTATATGAAAATATTAGCATTACTTGGACGTAGATAGATTGATATAGATAATTCGTTATAGCTGATATACACAAAAATATAATAAAAACAATAGAAGAAACAAAATCATGATTTACAGTAGCGTGCAAAGGCAAACTTATCACTATTAGTGATTTCTAAAAGGTAACTGAAAGTAGAAACATTAAAATGCATAGGTTATCTCTGTAGAGCTTAAAAAAGCTTTTTTTAACTTCACGCTGTATCCCGCATATAGCAGGGTAGGCAGAGGGAACCTCAGAACCTCGTGTTAAGACACTCCGTTCTCTTACAACAATTCCGTTCCCCCTTTCCGCCGAATTGAGGCATTGTGTGCTAAGTGGCGAAACTCAACGCCAACGTTTTGCCTTGTTACCAAACTCAGGAATTGAAAATACTAACATTTCCTGGAGTTAGAATCGAGCCCCAAAAAAAAGAAATCTTTATAAAAAATATATGTATACATAAAAACAAATAATTATTAATATATAATGGACGTATTATGAATGTATACATATATCGGAGCACAATGATTTTTAAATAGGCTGAAAGTGTTATGTAGTTAGTAGACATGAAACACATATAGGTGTGCATATTGTAATACGGTAGTGAAACGTGAAAATCTAAAGAAGAATGAAAGTAAGATGAATAGTGTAGAGATTCGATCTCATCGTAGGATATGCGCAATGAAGAGATACAGATAATGGCAATATGATACGAATGAAGAAGAACTTGCTTAGGTGGTTTAGGCACGATTACAGGACAAGGGATGAAAGAATGGTAAGAAAAATATGTACCGAAAAGGCGAGCGGTTAGATGTAGAGAGAGACTTCAGTTAAATTTAGAGAACACAGTGTAGAACACTGTAGGTCATCATAGTCACACACAAAAATCACAGAATCCCCCAGAAAAAATTAATCGTTTCCTATGAATACCTAAAATATATTACAAAGAAAAATAAATGTAATTTAAACAGGCAATTAGTATGTAGGAACCCTTATAACTCGGACCTCGCCTCTCTATACTTTAAATTTAAATAATTCGAAGCTTTTGCACCAGTCTTAATTTACACCTTGAGACTTAAAGGCAATTACAACAATAGTATAGTTGTTGTATAGAAAATGTTTTACATATTTTTAATATTATTTATAAATGGTGTTTTAACAGAAACGGTATTTTTTGATTCTTTTTCGGGTAGACCTATAAGTAATGATGATGTGAAAGTGCATATTAAGCAGAATACTACTTTGTGAGTATTTTTGTGATTTTTTTCAAACGCCTGTCGTGGCGCAGAGGCACAAGTATGTGATTGTAAATGTTACAGGTAGTGGGTTCGATTCCCACTCCAGGAAATCGAATTGTTCATTTCCTGGGTTTGGTAACAAGGCAAAGCGCAGCGTTGAGTTCCGCTACTCAGCACACAATGCCTCAATTCGGCGGAAAGTGGGGAACGGAGTGTCTTAACACTAGGTTCCCTCTGCCTACCCTGCTATATGCGGGATACAGCGTAAAGCTGTGTATGTATGTAAATAATTGAAGTTTAAAAAATAAATTACTGAATGAACTTTTGTTATACGAGTAATTAAAATTTTGACAAAAAATCCGATTTCAAATAAAATTCATTAAAAAGCAACTTTATTACGAATAACTCAAAAACTATTCGTCAGATCTTAAGTAAATTTAAATAGGACCACATCAGAAGAGATCTTTTTTTTTTGAATTTCCAAAAATTGGGTCTGAAATCGATAACCACTTCCTGTTTTGAAGTAGATAAATATTGCAAATATTTTTAGTTGGTGTGTAAATGAAGTTATTCCATGCAATCCATATGAAGGGAGGAGGTTGGATGGATCTTGCAACAATCTAAAATATCCTACAAGAGGTGCTAGTCATACACCCATATTAAGGTTACTACCAGCAGAATATGATAAAGGTAACATATATTTTTAATCACATACTTACAAAATAAGAATAGCTTTTAAATATGTATAACTTTTTAATTTAACATATTTCGTGTTTTTTTAACAAAAAACTGGTAAAAACGCATAGCGCGTCGTTGAGTTCCGTCACTCAGCATGCCATTCGTCGGAAAGTGGGGAACGGAAATCTTAATAGAACGGACTGTCTTAACATTAGGTTCTCTGGTTCTCTCTGCCTACCTTGATATGGGCGGGGATTTTTTCGGTTGAAACTAGGGTCCACAACCAAAGCGTCTATTTAGCAACAACGTTTCTTTTAATAGTGTTTTATAACATAATATGATATTATTATAAGATATTGCAAATTACATTAACAGATTTCGAGCCTAGGCGGGCTAAGTCCGGTAGTCCCCTACCACAGGTTAGAACAGTCCGCACGAACGTCATGGCGGAAGGAAGGGTGCCACATGCGAGATTCACCCAACTATTAACACATTTCTGGGTGTTTATTAGTGGCGATATCGTTTCTGTTCATGATACAGGTATGTTACATTTAATATTTTTTTGTCTTAACGCCTTCAAAATTATACTTCCAGGTAAAAATATTTTGGTAAGATGGAGTAAAGTCACCAAAAAGTGTATGAGAGAATCAAGAAGGCTTGGAACACGTATTGGAAGCAATAAAAAAGCCCTGACCTAGGCACTTTGTTGTCCAGATCAGATATTTAACTTTAGAAGCCTAAAACCTATACTTACAACTGGAATAATTTACGGTTTCATGGAAAAAAATATACCTTAAGATCATCATTTCAAAATAAACAAGCACTTCGAACTTACGAACAAATTCACCTCATATATTAAGATTTAATTTGTATGCGGTAGAAGTTACTATAGGTATTTGAAATAACTTAATTTCTTTTGATTTTAGTTAACTATATAAAGTGGGTACCTTATTGCTGCGAAGAAAAAGGGAAGACAGATAAAAGATGTACACCAATAAATATCCCGAATGACGATCCAGTTCATAGATTCTCTAATATAAGATGCCTAAATTTGACAAGACCTGAGAGTTTTCAATCTATGAAGTGTATCAAAAATGGCACTGTACCAGAACGAGTAAGTTATTACGTACATCTTCTAACTTCACAATCACCTTTTCGTATGTCTATTTTAGGTAATAATTCTCCTATATCTAGGTTTTGTTTTGTATTGTTCTTAATTTTAAATATAAAAAAGCGTTTTGGATCCGAGATATATCTAGATAGATTTCGTAGGAATGCCAGGCAACATTAGTACTTTTAGTATATTACTTATTTCATTTTTTTTTACTGGTTGTACTTTACTTATATAAAAAAAAGTATTTCTTTTCCTTGTAATTGCATGAGGTATTCACCTTCAAAGGTAATGCATTTAGCTATAAGAAAAAGAAAACAAACTATTGTAAAATTATTTCCAATGTAATTGCCACTGGTGAATCTAATAAAACAAATAAATACAATAAATTACAAAGCTTGTACTAGGAATAATTCAATAAACTTTCAAGAAATTTAGCTATTTTCAATAGTTTTTGCTGGGAATCGTTCATATTTTTTAAATGTTATAATTTTTATCGAATTGGTCTCTTCACACCTACCCTCTAAACTAAATTTTACTAGAGTAGATGAAGAACGAACTGATTTGTCCCTAGATCCCTCTGCCTATCCCAAATGATACGAAAAAAACCTAAGAAAATATTTCATTTACGATTTTTTCTAACAGATAACAACAGCTACTCCATTATTTGATCTATCTCATTTATATGGAGCGTCATTAAAAACGTTAAATGCTGGTAGCAGACTTTTTGACAGAGGTTTGCTAAAATTTGAAGTGAGTAAAGGAAAAATTTGGCCTCCTAGCGTGAAGGGGAAAGTTAACTTGTGCTTCCTGAACGTATTGCCTCATGAAACTAGATGCCACGATACGCGTAAGTTATTTGCGTTCTTTATTTTTGACATATCTTAATTATATGATGATTGAGTAGTAAATATTTTCAAGGAATACATACAACATGTAAATTCTTTATTTAAAGAACATATAAAGTTTTTTATAAGCATATTTACCTAAATTCTGTGTTATTTTTTTTAAAGTAGCAGCTTTTGGACCAATGTCCTTCAGATACAGTCCTAGAGACACAGATTTATAATTTTCTCTATTCTTACTTGACTTCCAAGGTTTTATATGAAAGAAATATCATAGATAAGTCATTATTGGAATCAATAATAAATACGGTTAAGATCTTTTAGCTATTTATTAAGATTTCTTCAAGTATATTACACATTTTTACAGCGGAAGGCGGTGGAAACAGTGTGCTAGGTATAAACCTATTCACAATATGGCTATGGCGTCTACACAATCGTGTAGCACTTGGACTAGCCACAGTAAATCCGTGCTGGGACGATGATAGACTGTTCTTTACTGCACGAGAAATCGTTATTGCTATGATAATGCAAGTTTACTACTACGAAATGTCGCCGGCTTTGATGGGTGAGCGTTTTTAGCGTCTTTGCTTTCTGCAGTTTTCAGATATTGGGTGTGTAATGGTGGGGCTGAACGCCGCGCTTTGTTTTTTTCGGGGAAATGACAATGATTTAATAATTTTTGTAATTATTCTCTATGGCGTACGAACCCACAGTCATCGCGTGTGTGCTGTTCTACTAAACAACGATATCCATGAATATTGTTTGATATATAATATATATAATAATTTTGTAAGCAAGGCAAAGCGCGGCGTTGAGTTCCGCCACTCAACACGCAATGCCTCAATTTGGCGGAAAGTGGGGAACGAAAATGTTGAAAGAGAACAGAGTGTCTTAACACTAGGTTCTCAGGTTCCCTCTGCCTACCCCACTATATGCGGGATACAGCGTGAAGTGAAAAAAAATTGTATTGTTATTGTATGTTTTTATAAAATGTCAATTTGTTGATGTTAGTTGAGAAAAATGTTTTAAAATTTATTATTTTACAGGTTATGATAATTTGGTAAAATCCGGTGTTTTATCACCTTATAAGGAATACAGAGATTTTTACGACGAAAATGTAATACCGCAAATATCACTCGAGTTCCCATACATTCTGCGTTGGGCACATACAATTCAAGAGGGAAAATTAAAGTAAGTTACTATTTTTAATACTTATTCTTTTTACTTCTTCTATCATGGAACAGGAATACAACTTCCTGCCTAGTTAGGTAATGTTATGTAGGTGGCAGCGTTAAACCACAATTTGTCATTGAAACAAGAATTTTTACGATTGTTATCGCTTTAGTGGAAATCAGTTATAACTATTATAAGCCATTGATGCCATCGAGGAACAGTTTGACCTTAAACGCAATGATTTCAGATCCGATAATTACTCGGAGGAATATTTTTATTAACCCGCTCTGGTAAGACAAAACACGTTGAGCCTCTCAACATATAATATTTTTAATTTTGGGCGGAAAGTATATAATATGTAGTAATTTTATCATTAATATAGAAATAAATTCTTACACATATTTATCTCTAGAATGTACGACACAAATGGCGTTTACTTGAAAGAGACTAAATTAGTCAACTTGACGCTTAGAACTGGATATTTAGAGGACAATCTGGAATACATCACCCAAGGTGCTTTCAGACAGCCCTGCGCTAAATTTGACTATGTTGTTGATCCTGATGTAAGTTTTGCAATTTATTAATACATTTTAAATATTACATGATAAGTACCTCGGTTCAGTGACCTAACGTAATTTATGACCAGGGTGGTTGTGGATTCGAACCCCATATCATTGCTCCGGAGCAACAATGACATAACTGCATGCTTTGAAATTGTTCAGAAGTCGTAAAAAAACTAAAATATGTAACCTTTACGATTCAATTATTATTGAATGCTAATAACTATATTGAACCCCAGGCAAGTAACACACAATTATAATAGATGGTATCAAAAATTCATTTTCTCAATGCACTTAAGTTCATTTCGCAAAAATCAGTTACGTCATTGTTATTCCAGAGCAGACATTACATTGTAAAGAAAAAGTTCGGAACGCAGTGTAACTACAAGATAACGGAATTTCGTGACACTAAATTCTTTGCTAAATGTGATTCTTTAGCGTGACTTTATTTTTTAAATATCAAATATTTGTCATAGAAAATTATTATTATTTCCTTCCATACATTTGAGACATTGTGCTTCGGGTGATGAAACTAAGCAAATACGTATATTTTTGTCTTCTGACTGGGAATCAAAAAAAAAACTGTATGTGGTTCATTATTTTAATGATATTCTAAATTCATTGGAGCTTCAAACAAGAACATAATGTTAATTTTTAATCTTAGTAATCGTTTAGCTAACTGTAACAGTGTTAACACAGTTTTAACAGTAATAGATAAAATCTTTACTGTAAAACTAGCCTTCCATAACAGATTTATGTTTATCTATAAAAAAAGCCTTAACAACGTATAGCAATTCTGTACGAACAGTTAAAATGAATCAGTTAGCGGAATGAACTAAATACAAAATGAAATACATATGTTTGAAAAAATGCAGCGTAGAATACCACCACTCATATAGTGTCTCAAATTAGACGGAAAGCGGAGAAGGGAGTGAGTGTGAAAAAGAAATTAATGGTAATTATCTTCTTTACCTAAATTTTGCTTGGAAGAGGTACAGCAAGAGGCCTTTCAAGCCTCTACTTAATTTGCCGTGTTAACTAACTAATAACGCCTGTCGTGGCGCAGAGTTGTAGGTTGTGGGTTCGATTCCCACTCCAGGAAATGGATTTTACATTTCCTGGGCTTGGTAACAAGTCAAAAGCGCGGCGTTGTGTTCCGCCACTCAGCACGCAATGCTTCAATTCGGCGGAGAGTGAGGAACGGAGTGTCTTAACACTAGGTTCCCTATGTAATATACATGTATGTATGTTAAAAATTAAAATAAGAAAATTGAATTTTTATATATCAGATGACATAGCCATTGTGGCTTTGTTGTGCAGTGTCTTATCACTAGATTCCTTCTGTATGTAGGACAAGACCTGCGTTTTTTTCTTTTAGATAGCAGAAACAGCTCTAGGACCTCACCAAAGAGCAGCTGACCTCTTAAGCAGTGATCTAATGAAAAATCGCTACTTTCTCTTCGCACCATACATAAAGTATAGAAGGCTTTGTTCTGGCAAAACTTATCGTACTTTTGATGATTTACGTGACGTTATTGATCCTGAGGTAAGTTATATTGTTTCTGTCACCTAAGAAATTGAAGGTCACTGTGGGTTGAGGTTGTGGGTTCGATTCTCACTCAGGAGAATAATTATTTTAACTACCTTCACTTCACCGCTCTGGTAAGATAAAGCGCGGCGTTAAGTTCTGCCACTTAACAAGAAATGCCTTGAATCCTGGCAGAACGCGGCGAACAGAGTGTCTTACTCTAGGTTCACTCTAAATACCCTTATATCTTTTTTGCTTTTTTAAGAATTATAAGGCTTCCTATACCATTTTGCGATTGGTTGAGGGTTCGATGGACCCACTTAAAAAAATATAAACAAATTATTATTCATAATATGCTTAGTGGTTTTTCATTTAGAAACATGTAAATTAGAGAGCCGTTATAAAACTGCGTCCAATTAAAATTCATTTTGCATTGTTTACGGAAAAATATATATGATATTAAAATGATTTTAAACTAGGACAGACAGTTCGAATACCGCTATTAGTCTAGTCTATTGTAATAAATTTAATTGTTCGAAATTGTTAAAAAAAACTTGTTTACCTTATGTAAGGAGATTAAAGTCCAGCCAGCATGCATTTGTTTCCTGAATGTATTTCGTCGTGGCGCAAAGGCACAAGCGTGCGACTGTAAACGCGACAGGTTGTGGGTTCGATTCTCACTCCAAGAAATGGAATTTTTCATTTTCTGGGTTTGGTAACATGGCAAAGCGCGGCGTTGAGTTCCACCACTCAGCACGCAATGCCTAAATTCGGCGGAAAGTGGGGAACGGAGTGTCTTAACACTAGGTTCTCAGATTTCCTCTGCCTACCCTGCTATATGCGGGATACAGCGTGAAGCTGAAAAAAATGTATTTTGTTTCTTTTTTTAATTCTATTTTAAAATAAGCTCAAAGCGGCAATATTATTATTTATAAATATTTATTTATTTTGAATTACTGGTAGCCTCGAGTCTATGATGCGTGATATACGATTTACCTTAACAATGTTTACACTTTGTTTATGTCAAATATATGGCAGTGTGTGTTATATTTAATCAAGTATTTTTAACGTATCATTATCAAAAATATTGGTTTTCTTTATTCCTCCTTCATATAAACCTTAACTATGCCAAATTTAATACTCATCTTATCGCATGACACCTGTCGTTGTTTGGTAACACGGTAAAACGCGGTTTTGAGTTCCACCACTCAGCACGCAATGCCTAAATTCGGCGGAAAGTGGGGAACGGAGTGTCTTGACACTAGGTTCAAGGGAACCTAGTGTCAAGACATCCGGAATTTAGTAGGGTAAGCAAAGGTGCTTACCCTACTAAATTCCGGATACAGCGTGAAGCTAAGTCAATTTTTTTCTCACATACTCTTATTTTCTCAGAGAATAGAACTGCTAAAAGAAAAATATGAGAACATAGAAGACATAGATTTAATGACAGGCGTATGGTTAGAGAGATCAGTTCAAGGAGGATCAGTACCAGTTACTTTATATTGTATTGTCGCAGATCAGATGTTTAGGACGGTGATCTCAGATAGGCATTGGTATGAGAGGCCTAATCGACCTAATGCATTTACACTGGGTAAGTATTGATTGATGATAAGTGGAAAACGAAGTATTTTGATATTAGGAGTACTTTACTTAAGCTTTGTATATTTATAAGCCTCAAGGATTTCAAGCAATATTCTTTTTTTTTATAATTATTTAAACATAATGTGTAATGAGTAAATATATAACGCCTGTCGTGGCGCAGAGGCACAAGCGTGCGACTGTAAACGCGTCAGGTTGTGGGTTCGATTCCCACTCCAGGAAGTGGAATTTTTCATGTCCTGGGTTTGGTAACAAGGCAAAGCGCGGCGTTGAGTTCCGCCACTCACCCCGCAATGCCTCAATTCGGCGGAATGTGGGGAACGGAATTGTTGTAAGAGAACGTAGTGTCTTAACACTAGGTTCTCTGGTTCCCTCTGACTACCCCGCTTTATGCGAAATGGGAATCGAACCCACAACCTGTCGCGTTTACAATCGCACGCTTGTGCCAATGTGCCAAATGGCGCTAATTAATAAATTTTAATTTATGAATATGTTAAATACGATACAGATTTAAATTTTATATCATGTTTATATTTTTTATGTACAAATGCATATATCTTTACAATCTTAAAGCAAAACATGAATATAATTAAACATACAAATGTTTTTTTATCACATGCAATTATGAGTCAATGACTCGACATGTTAAGAGAATGGATTTTTTTACGTAAACGGTTTCATTTTGTGCAATTTTTTCCTACGTATATACAAATGTCACTTGTAGGTAATTTCTAGTCAATATATTATTCAACCATCGTTGCGCAACGCCTGGAAGTGTCTGTGAGAGCGAAGATTGTGGGTTCGATCGTCTTGACATTAGAATGATCTCTACTCGAAGGATTTATTGTATGCTGAGTTCCGCCATTCAGCACAGTTTCAAATTCGGGCGGAAAACCGTGAAAGGAATATTTAGACACTAAATTGTTTTTTTTTAACGATTTTTTTTTATTTTATTTACTTATTTTAAACATTTAGCACATCAAGAAGCAATTTTGTACGATAATAACCGCATTAGTATAAAACTGTATCGCGATTATTAATACCCACCTCACGAGCGTTCTTACTAACAATACAGTACTGAAGTTGTAAATATATTAACAAAGATGTCTGTCTGTTCTGTCTATATCTATTATTATTTTGTTTCTAGTACGTATTTTGAAGGCTGCATTAGTAGAGTCGTTTCAAAATCAGTTAGGTAAATAAAGAAGCTTGGACAGTGGAGACAAGAGTTTTTGAATATTATCGAGGCTCCTTAAACCTGCACTTGGGAGTTAACTCGGGCACTGTCTCATCACGATGTTTTTAATATCCAAGGAATATTAAGAAGTTATTTATCTTCTTTTACAGATCAACTTCTAGAAATAAGAAAAGCTTCAATTGCACAGATATTGTGTGCAGTGGGAGATAAAGTCACTGTGATACAGCCTCACGCTTTCTTTAGAGATGGACCAGGGTAAGAAATTTCAAAAAGTCTTAGATTTTATTATATTTAAAAAATGAAAAAATCGTAACTAATATAGTAAGCCTCATTGATGTGTCAAACATATATATGTATATTTGTCGAACAACGATACCATGTACCATGTGTAATATTTATTTTATTATTTAATTATAGCCTGTCGTGGCGCAGACTCACAAGCGTGCGACTGTAAACGCGACAGGTTGTGGGTTCGATTCCCAGTCCAGAAAATGTAAAATTTAGTATTTTCATTGGTTCATGGAATTTTTCATTCCCTGGGTTTGGTAACAAGGCAAAACGCGGCGTTGAGTTCCGCCACTTAACCCGCAATGCTTCAATTCAGCGGAAAATTGGGGAATGGAATTGTTGCAAGAGAACGAAGTGTCTCAACACTAGGTTCTCTGGTTCCCTCTGCCTATCCTGCTATATGAAGGGATACAGCGTGAAGTTAAAAAATAAAAAATATATATTTAATGTATTTCATATGCGTGTAAAATATTGGCTTTATTCACTTTTTAATTGTTTAATTGATTTCAAAAAAAAAAGGTTGTCAATTCAATTGTATTTTTTGTGTGTTACCTAATAAGATATTTTTTTACTGGATGAATCAATTTTGATGATTCTTTTTTTATATGATAGCTAGTACTTCCGATGTGGTTCCATATATATTTATTTAAATTTAGATTTAGATTAGTTTTTGAGTTATTCGTAATTATTTTGCATTTTTTAATGTTTAAACACATAGCTTCACGCTGTATCCCGCAAATAGCAGGGTAGGCAGAGGGAACCTAGGGTTAAAACACTCCGTTCCCCACTTTCCGCCGAATTGAGGCATTGCGTGCTGAGTGGCGGAACTCAACGCCGCGCTTTGCCTTGTTACCAAACCCAGGGAATGATAAATTTCATTTCTTGGAGTGGAAATCGAACCCACAACCTATCACTTGCTTGTGCCTCTGTGCCACGACAGGCGGTTTAATGTTTATTTTAATCATATATAACTGTTGTTACAGAAACGAAATGCGAAGCTGTGATAAAATCCAGAAAATGAACCTATGGGCGTGGCGTGACCAGTCTTGTGATAACGAATATCCAAATAATGATTATAAATTTTAATTTCATAAATTATACTAAGGTATACTTACAAAGAGTAAAAAAGTACTGAAATATGTTAAAATAAAATTTTGATTAAATGACTTTTATTTAAGATGATGTTTTTTTTTATTAGAATGTATTAGAGGCCATCGTGGCTCAGTGGTAAAATGTCTGAGTTTAACAGAGTTTGGTTGTGGGTTCGATTCCCTCTTGGGGAATTTATCATATTTCTATTTCTATGTATTAACAAGACAAAGCGCGGCGTTGATATCTGCAACTTAACACATAATGTCTTTAATTCAGGTGGAAAGCAGTGAACGGAGTATTTATTTTTTTTTTTTTTTATGGATACCGGATGGCAAACGAGCAGAAGGACCGCCTGATGGTAAGTGGTTACCTTCGCCCATGAACATCTACAACACAAGAGATGTACTAGATGCGTTGCCAACCTAGAGGATACAGATGGAAAGGGAGGATAATGTAGTAGTCCGCTATCGGAACCACCACATTTTGGGGAAAGGATGGGTGGGAAAGGGGAAAACCTGGCTTACATGCCATCGAACCGGAACACATCATAAGATATTTGGCGGTTCGTCTTTGACATGATAGTGGTCGCGAGCCAGACGGAGGACGAACCTCCTACCACCAAACAAAAGACTTTGAGACTAGGTTCTTTCAGACTACCCTAATATCTGTTCTTTTTCGCTTATTTATTTAAAGGTTTACCAGCAGTTGTTACAATGATTCAATTAAAACTAAAACATGCAATACAGTTTAAAGACAATTGTACAACTATATTAAGGTCGCCTGTCGTAGCGCAGGGGCACAAGCGTGCGACTGTAAACGCGACAGGTTGTGGGTTCGATTGCCACTCCAGGAATTGTTAGTATTTTCATTTCCTGGATTTGGTAACAAGGCAAAGCGCGGCGTTGAGTTCCGCCACTCAGCACGCCATGCCTCAATTCGGCGGAAAGTGGGGAACGGAATAGTTGAAAGAGAACGGGGTGTCTTAACACTAGGTTCTCTGGTAGCCTCTGCCTACCCTGCTATATGCGGAATACAGCGTGAAGTTAAAAAAAAAAAAAACAAAAAGACATTTCGTTTTCCACATCCCGCCTAAAATCAAAACGTTACAAGTATATTAACGGAATTCAACGCCGTACTTTGTTTTATCAAGGCGAAGAAATAATTGATAATGTTTACAAAAACTATTCTACGCGATAACTGAAAGGAAACCAATAGAAAACTGACAATTGAAGTGCTCACAGGCGGCAAGTATAACATATATGATTTTTAGCACGTTTTATTAGACGGACCTATATCTGTCTTTCTATCCATTAATCTATGTAAGAAATCTAATATAGCAACATAATTTTGACCCACTAAAGTAAATCCAAAAATTTGCACATGTGTCCGGATTTTGTGGAGGAATAATTTTAAAGCCATCTTCCCCAGGATGGCTATAAAATTATTTCATACGTGGGGCACGTATGAAATTTTGGCGTCTTTTTATTTTTTTTAAAAGGCCAAGATTTATTACTTGAATTGAATTAAATTAAGCAGCAATACTCTTAATAAGCGAAAAATATTTAAGCTTGCATATAATTTCCTTGTAGATTGTTATTCAATATTAATTGGTTAATAAAAAAAAAACGGTGATTCATGTGTATACTTAAAATGTTGCAATATTTTTTGTTTAACCTTAATATTTAACTTAATTATTAAAAATATTGAACTAAAACTGTAAATGCGACAGGTTGTGGGTTCGATTCCCACTCCAGAAAATGGATTTTTTTATTTCCTGGGTTTGGTAACAAGGTAAAGCGCGGCATTGAGTTCCGCCACTCAGCACGCCATGCCTCAATTCGGCGGAAAGTGGGGAACGGAGTGTCTTAACACTAGATCCTCTGGTTCCCTCTGCCTACCCTGCTATGTGCAGGATACAGCATGAAGCTAGACGAAAAAAAGATATAAATATAGCAAAAAAAGCAGTTTCACTCTTTATACCCGCAAAACTTAATGTTAAGAGAATTACAATTTTTGCAAAAAAAAAAATGAACGTATAAATCAAAAACTACTCATCAGATCCTAACTGAATTTAACTGGGACCTTTGACATTTCCGTTCTCTACTTTCCGCCGAATTGAGGCATTGTGTGCCGAGTGTTGGAACTTAACGCCGTGCCTTGTTACTAGGGCGAGGTATTGAAAATACTAAATATTACTTAATATTTTCATTTCCTGTAGTGGAAATCGAACCCACAACCTGTCTTTTACAGTAGCACGCTGCCTCTACGCCACTACAAGCCTCTGCATTGAGTTTTTTTTTTTTTTTTTTTTTT
>JAKGSA010001095.1:64185-93279 GCA_033558755.1 Philaethria dido | reverse complement strand
GGATACCGGATGGCAAACGAGCAGAAGGACCGCCTGATGGTAAGTGGTTACCTTCGCCCATGAACATCTACAACACAAGGGATGTACTAGATGCGTTGCCAACCTAGAGGATACAGATGGAAAGGGAGGATAATGTAGTAGTCCGCTATCGGAACCACCACATTTTGGGGAAAGGATGGGTGGGAAAGGGGAAAACCTGGCTTACATGCCATCGAACCGGAACACATCATAAGATATTTGGCGGTTCGTCTTTGACATGATAGTGGTCGCGAGCCAGACGGAGGACGAACCTCCTACCACCAAACAAAAGTTATTTAATTAGTTAAGATTTATTTAATATTTTTAATTATTTTGTTTGCCTTAAATTACTTAATTAAATTAAAAAATATAGCAGCATGGAATTTCCCATTCGGTTTTATTTCACGGTAATTAATCGGTTATTTAACCTTCAGTGACGAATAATAATAAAAGTTATCTTGCTTCAATTACATTTTTTTATTGTTTTGATATAAAAATTAAAATATTTTATACTTTAAAAATAAATGTATACAATACCTAACTAATTCAAATTCTCTTCTCGAATTCGAGACATTTCTAGTTAATTGGCGGAACTCAACGCCGCGTATTTCTTACTAACGGGGAAATAAAACTTATCTAAATATAATCATTCCCCGGATGAAAATTGAACCCAGAACCACTAAAGTCAGATGTGTTCCACAGTACCTCTAAATAAACAATAATAAAAAAGTTGTAAGGAATTTCGACGTTCGCTTATAAAGGGATTTCCAAAAAATATATGTTTCCCTACATGTGCAGATGTTAACAAAAAAATAAGTTGTAACAAGTATAAGAATTTTGACGTAGCTTGATAAGAACGCATGGCTTAATTGGTTAGCATGCTTGGATAACCAAGAGGCGCGGGTTTGAATCCCGTTCAATTATTTTTATGATTTTTTTAATAGTTTCATTTCATCAAACCAGTAAATTTAACAGGTTTTCTTAAAAGGTTTTTAATGGCAAAAAACTGGCTCTAAATATTGATAACAGTAATTAGAAAATAACCTTACCTTACCTAACTTCACGCTTTATCCCTAGCGGGGTAGTCAGAGAGAGCGGAGCGTCAAACGCTACGGTTATTGCATACCTCTTTCACGTCGTCCACAGTCACTAAACCTCTTCATACATGCCCTCCGGCGGGTCCTCATGCTTTTTATGTGACCTTCCTCCAGTATCATTGATACTGTGTTCTCGAAGGTCAACCGAAGTCTCCCCCTACCTCTCTTACCGCTCACCTTTGCTTCATATATCTTTCTCACCATTCTTTCACCACTCATCCTCTCGACGTGCCCAAACCAGCTGAGTACGTTCTTCTTCATTCTTAATATGTAAGAAAAAATTACCTAAAATACATAAAACTTCAAAGTTCAAGATAGAGCCACCATAGCGTAGTACAACGTTTGACTTACAACAACATTGGTTGTAGGTTCAGTACTCACCTGAAGCAATATTTACAATAACTATTGTCTTATGTCCTCTCTGATAATACAAAGCATACCATTGAATTTCGCCACTCAACACACGATATCTTAATTGGGGACGGAAAGCGGAAAACGGAGTGTCATGACACTAAGATTTCTCTAAGTACTTTGCTATGTAGCTAGCTGCTTGTTTTAGTTTAATAAAATTCATATAAGTATTAATTTTTAAAGAACTTATTCTTAATCAGAAAAGCAGGTTTTAACTTAATTATAATTACTATCCCGCAAATAAAAATATGGAGCGACCGTGGCCAGTTCCCTAACTCCTTTCCAGAGCTGAATACACTGCAGACCATAATAAGGATAAAAAATCAATATAGATTTATTGAAAAAATTTGAATGTATATTTTTTATTCTTATCTTCTTGTCTCTTTAAATTAATATAAGAAATATTCATAATCTATAATACATAAATTTTATTATAATTTATAATATATCTGTGATATATAATTTTTAAACGTGTAACTACTGTACTATAATTATAAACATGCCTCGGCTATTATTTTTGTAAAAGTTTCAATAGTAATTAAAAGTCATATGACATTTGAATTTTAAATAAAAATAATTTAACCTTAAAAAAAAACAAACAAATGTCCGAAAACAAAGACCCTCCTAGCGCGTTGAGAAAGCAGATGCTTTCTTGTCCATAAACGTCATCGGTTATAGGTTCGATTCCAATACAACAGTTACATAATTATTTTTCTCATTTATCCCGCTTTAATAAAAAAAAAGCGAAAATCGTAGCATTGTACGTTAAGTGGAATCAACGATGCTCTTTGTCTTACCAGAGCGAACAAATAAAAAAAATAAAGAAAATGGGGAATGACAATAGTCATTCCCCATTTTCTTTATTGGTTGTCAGTTCGAACGCCACTAGAAAATATTCTAGTGGCGTTCGAACTGACAACCAATAGCCTTTACTAATCAAAATCAAATAATTTTATTCAAAGTAAGAAGTTACAAGCTTTATTTTTTGAACGTCAAATAATTTACCACCAGTTCACTAAATTTAATGCTTCAGACCTGAGAAGAACCGGCGCAAGAAACTCAGCGGGATGTTTTTTCTTTTTTTTTCCTCAGTCAATACTTTAATAGACGTCTGTTTGCGTTATGATGACCTTATTCGTTCTTACACTTAATTTTGTCCCACACTACATTCACTAAGCCGTCTGTGTTGACATTGAGTTAATCCACCGGTTCACTGCAATATATTTCTTTGGCGAGTTTTAATATTCGGCCTCATCGTACTGTTGGTAATACGAGTATAAGCGTTTGTACAGCGGATTTGGAGCTAATCGCCTGGTTATTGACGAAGGTTATGAGGTGACTTTGAATAGATGAACTGGTTCTCTACCTAAAGTCGCTTTTTATTGCGATTATTTTATGTTTTCTTAGTATTTTTGCGGAATTTATAGAAAAATGATTAAATAATGTTAATTGAATGTATCAAGATCGACATTTTGATAAAGTTATACAAAAAATGTCATAAAATATTGTTTCTACAATTTAGAACGATAACTATTTAGGAAATATTTGAAATCCGAAGTATTTAGTTATAGCTTCATAATCAATATTAGTTCTCCAAATAAGTAATATTTTATCATCCCTACTCTAGCTAACTTTGTCTAGCCTGCATATCAGGATAGACAAAGAGCACCTATTGTTAAGACACTCCGTTTTCCACTTTCCGCTCGAATTCGACACATTGCAGATGTATGCAACTCAACGCAGCGCATTTTTAACTTCAATGTTCTTTTTTCTAATATGGAGACACAGTAGTACCACGATGAGTCAACGGGAAGGCACCTTAAATCATAAGCCTCACGTTTGTCCTATTCTGATAGGACAGGCAGGGAAATGAAAAAAAATCCCTTGCATGGGAATCGAACTCATAATGGCTATGTTTTCTGTAAAATGCCGTCCCATTGCACAACGAGGACTACAAAGTGCCACCTTAATAGCATAACACAAAATAACCTAACAAACAAAATCACGATTACAGATTCTGATCACAACAGGAATGGGGTCACATTTGAAAACATCGGTTTTACTTACGTGAGGGTAGGTCCCACTTAAGTGGCTTAAATAAGCAACAAAAATAAAGAGGCCCTCCATGGTACAGTGGAAAAGAGTCTGGCTCTGAATGAATGTTGTGGGTTCGATTCCCACTTGAAGGAAGCAACGTACGGGGTAGCATGATATCATATTTTCTCTGATATTAATTATTTGGCAAGAAAGAAGTTTATTATCAGACTTTAAAAGATATTATATTAAATTTTTATTTGATTATTATTTTTTGTTCATCAGTCCATAGCTGTGAAAATACATAGAAATTGTAGTAGTGTCTTTCATGTATATATATATATATATATATATATGTATTTTTAATGTTTTTTGCTTTTATTATTTATTTTTTTTAATTGTAATAAATATGAATCCCGCTGCATGTCATGCACCCACGTTCATAGGTTGACTGGAACAAATCTCTTTTATTAAGTGCAATAAAGAATATTCAAGAAAGTAAACACGTTATGTCCCAAATTCGAACAAAAAATGGAGAATATACATTCCGTTCTACTTTACGCTAGATTCTTTCTAACTACCCTGCTATACAGCAAAAGCGTGAAACTGAAAGAAACATGTAAGTTAAATTATTTTTTACATAGTAATTGTATTGTTAGGTTGGCTGGAAGATATCTCTTATAGAGATAAGTCCCCCGATGCTTATTACTACTCTGTACTATTAACGTGTTTGTAGTTTTTAAGGTGCAATAAAGAATATTATATAAGATATAAGTAAAAAATCAGCTTTCAAGAGGCTCCTTCAGAATATTTATAACATTTTTTTTCAAAAAAACCTCATGAAAAGGGTCGCGTTATTCAATAACACTTATGGCTATGGCAAATAGAGGAAAACATTTTCAAATAGCATGAAAATGAGCAGTTATGGTCACCATAGCGATTGCCTATTCTGTTCACATAAGCCAAGAATCGGTTTACATTTGGGAACATTTGGTACGTGACATGTGACAAATATGGGCCTAATGCGGGTCAAGACGGCGTTATAAAATAAACATGATCATATAGGTATTATCAAGCTTTATTATAGTGAAATAGCCAGAGAATTTAGTGTTAAGACACTCTGTTTCCCACTTTCCACCCGAATTCGAGGTGTCATTTGATTTCATTCGAGGTCATTGTGTGATGAGTGACGAAACTCAACGTTTCGATTTGTTTTAATAGAGGACGGGAATAAAAATAATTAAAAATAAACTGTCTCGAGTAGATATCGTACCCAAAACCTAATAAAAATAGTGTTTACAGACAGACACTGTCCCACTGAGCCACGACGGTCTCAATATACTATAATTAGTACTAACTACGATGCATATTCATATAAAGTAATTCATAATAAAGTCACTCAGTTACGTTGTATATTCTTCTAGTCAACAAATCGCTTCTCGCTAGAGTTTAAAAAAGTTACACAACATTATTTATTAAAAATATCATTATTACAAATAACTCAAAAACTACTCCTGAACTCATAAAGGACCACATCAGTAGCTATCGCACTATCGCATACTAGCTATCGCATAAAAAAATCATAAAAATTGGTTCATTCAGTAAAAAGTTATTAACGAATAACACACATAAAAATATAGTCGAATTGATAACCTCCCCCTTTTCCCGTTCCCCACTTTCCACTGAATTGAGGCATTGCGTGCTGAATGGTGGAACTCAACGCCGCGATTTGCCTTATTACCAAACCCAGGAAATGAAAATACTAAGCTTTTACATTTCCTGGAGTGGGAATCGAACCTACAACCTGTCCCGTTTACAGTCGCGCCACAACAGACGTCTTTTAAGTCGGTAAAAAATAATATTAGTTTTGAGTGAAACATTCTAACTAAATATTGAAATAGGGTTTGCGTCTAACGTCTTTCAGGCCACAGCATTACCATAGTATTTCTCTTTGAATATTATATTCGTATTTTAGATTCAGAAAATGCAGATCTGAGCAAGAAATATTAATTAAAAGATGGTTGAGTGAATTTTATTAAAGGACAGACAGTATGTTTTTGGTAAGAAAAAATTAAATTGTACCTTCGAGAACATGTTTGGCTGACTAAAGGAGATAACGTATACTTCTTCCAAAATGAAAAAAATATGTTTTTTTTTAGCTTCACGCTGTATCCTGCATATAGCAGGGTAGGCAGGGGGAACGTAGTGTTAAAACACTGCAATCTCCGTTAGTGACGGAACTCAACGCCGCGTTTGCCTAGTTACCAGAGCTAGAAAATGAAAATACTATACCTACCTACCTAGTTAGGTAATGTGAAGTTTCACGCTTTATCCCTAGAGGGTAGTTAGAGAGAACGGAGCGCCAAACGCTACGGTCCCTGCATACCTCTTTCGCCTCGTCCACAGTTATTAACCTCCTCAGAAGGAGGAGGTCAGGAGGAGGTCCTCAGGCTTTTTACGTGACCTTCCTCCAGTATCATTGATACTGTGTTCTCGAAGGTCATGAAAATACTAAATGTTATTTATTATAAGGAGTGGGAATCGAACGCACAATCAATCGCATAAACCGTCAGATGCAGTCCCTCTACGCCGAAGGTCTCGGGAAGGGATTAACATTTGCATATTTCTAAATTCCGTACATTACTGGCTGTCTGTTTGTTATTTTAGCGCTTTATCGTGTTATGACACCGCGCTGATTTGGTTAAAATTAATTATTCATTATATATCTGATAAATATTTTGAAATTTAAATATAAATTATACTATGGCACATGGATAGTGTTTGACTGTAAATGTGATGGGTGTGGATACGATTCTCACTCAGGGAAATGATAACTTTAAAATTACGGGTGAAACAAAGCGGCATTGAGTTCCGCCAATCAACATGTGATGTCTGGAATTGAGTCGAAAAGAGAATAGAGTGAGTTCTGTCACTCAGCAATGTCTTAAATTGAGTTCAAATTTTGAAAACAGACATGTATTGGATACAATGTTCTTGTATCTACCCTGCTGAGTGAAAAAAAGCGAGATGCTGCTAGCAGATGCTGCTAGCAGATGCTGCTTGATATGTTTTCTATTTTACCGTTCTATTCCCAAAGCTTGGCGTTAAGTTCCGTTACTAAACGCCTAATATATATAATGTAGATCATACAGAAAGCTATGGTCGACACATTCCTTCTTCCATTTCTATAATTTTTTTTTATTTGAAATTTTACATGTTTTTTATTTCTTCCACTAAGATCATTTACAAACATACATACAATCGGTACAAAACAAAATCGCTTCATATATTAACCATTTAAATGTACAATTGTACACCCTTAGCATTGACTAAATTGGCGTTAATCCGCAAACTTTGCCATACAGCTGTCAATATACAGTGCTTGCCTACAGACTTATTACCTATTCAAAAGTCTTTTTAATATATATTTGAAGTTTCAAGCTTTATTCCGGAAAGAAGGATAGATAAAGAGAACTTAGTGGCAAGACACTCTCTTCTCTACTTTCTACCAGAATTTGATATATTTTGTGGAGTCTGGTCAAAGTGGAGGAGTAAATATGATCATTTCCCCAAGCGAGAATCGAACCCACACCTAATTGTGCTCACAGTTAGACACTGTTCCATTGTGTCACAATGACCTAACTAAAAAAATAATATTGAAACAATATCTTAAAAGGTGAATAGTAAATCAAAAATATCGTAATATGATACCATTTTAAATTACCTTTCTGTTTGCTTATTGAACTTTTCATATATAATTTTATAAGAAAAATATAGTTTTAATATCTCATACTTTTAACCGACTTCAAAAGAAGGAGGAAATTCACAATTCGACTATATTTTTAATGGCTGTTGACCACATAACTTTTAACTGGGTAAACTTTTTTTATGATTCTTTTTTCTATATGACACCTAGTATTACTGTTATGATTCCATTTAAATTTAGGTTAAGATCAAATGAGTAGTTTTTGAGTTATTCGTAACATTTTTACTTTTTAGTACATTTTATTTGAAGTCGATTTTTTTTTGCTAATATATTATATTTTTATGTAAACCAAACGAGGTTAGATATAAAATATTGGACACCTCGTGATCAAAACTCAGGAAGTGTATAGTCGCTTCCCGTTGTACCTTTGATATGAAGCTCTAAATATTTTTATGTCTTTAGGATATTTTAGAGGCCATCGTGGTTCAGTAGACTTATGACGTTTAATCCCATTAGTTGTCGATTCGATTCAGAAGGAATGATTATATAAATTATTATTGTTTCTCCTCTCGTATATGACATAACGCGGCGTTGAACTCTGTTGTATATCTAGACGACTTGGAAAAAAAGAATAAATATAATATTTTACTGATATACGAAGTAAAGTTCCGTTATTATAGTATCAAAAACAGCTTAGATAGGATCAGAAGCACAAACTATCATATTAAAATGAATCATCGAAATTGGTTCATCCGGTAAAAAAACCAGTATACATAAAAAATACAGTCGTATTGAGGAAGTTTTTTGAAATGGACTAAATATAGAAAAAATGTATCAATTCTTAAATGTTTTGCTTATTAATTTCTTCATTCTTTTAAACTATGTCAACGAGTTGCATAAAAGTGGGACTTGTCGTTGCTTTCTTTGAATATTGCCTATAGTAAACACTACACTTTACGGCGTTGGGTTTCGCCACACACCACCTAATTCATCAAGATCTCAAGATCTCATCATCGCTGGACAATGGAAAACGGAGTGTAATTACACTACCCTGATAGAAAAAAGCATTTTAAGCACGAATTTATGAAGAACAACCCAAATTTAAGTTTCAATTTGTATCCCACATATCTAGATAGTACCTAGTGCCAAAACTATTCGCCGCTTAACACCTAAATTCGAAACATTTTTTTTGACTTCGACCGTCCACCGGAACTATCATATTCTTGGGAAAGAATAGGTAAGAATAGGGAAAACCTGGCTTCCATATCATGGAACCGGTACACATCATTAGATATTCGGCGGTATATTTTTGACATGATAGAGGTCGCGAAACATTTAAAGGACGAACCTCCTACCACCTAGTCCCTGGGATACCCACCTCTTACGGGACGCTATTTAGCGGCGGAGAGGAATTATATTCTAACCCCGTCCCCAACTCAACGTGTTTTCTTTTGCTAAGTTATTCCCCCTTGTGAAAATCCTATCCACAGTCCCATGATAGTCTGGACCAAAATAAGATGAAAATATATACTCATAGGTACAAAAATATCTCCCCAAACATGTTATCGTTAACTAAGTCTCTATACGTATTTTCCGATAGAGCGGAACTCGGGACCGGACGGCACGCGCCATTTCACACCACACTACATTTCGTTCAAATGATGCGACAAACATTTCAATCGTCTTGGATACCCGATTACTTTATTTACAATCCGGATGTCTTTTCCTGGAATGTGATTTTATTATTATAAGAGATATAATGGAGGAATAACCATATAAAGTTTTATTAGTTTTTATTATTTAAGTTTGATCTATTTATTATTTTCATTTCCTGGATTTGGTAATAAGACAAAGCGCGGCGATGAGTTCCGCCACTCAGGTCGCAATGCCTCAATTCGGCGGCAAGTGGAACAGAACAGAACAGAACGAAGTGTCTTAACATTAGGTGCCCTGGTTGCCCCTGCATACACTATGATGCTAGGAGATCCAGCGTGAAGCTTAAAAAAAATAATGTGTAGGTCATATCGTATATCAATACTAGTTGCATCTCGTGACTTCGTTTTCGTGGACTATAAAATTTAAACTTTCATTTTTTGCCGTTTTCGTAGGAATTTCGAGAAATCCTCTTACTGCTCTTTTGTACTCCCCACGGACCATACATGCCAAATTTCAGCTTTCTAAGGCCAGCAGTACCAGAGCGAAGAAATGAAAATATTTAATATTTTCATTTCCTGGCGTGCGAATCGAACCCACAATTTTAATTATTATTGAATTACATCGTTGTAGTCGAGTTCCGTCACTGAACACGCAATATCTCGTACTCAGGCAGAGAGAGAAAAAGGGAGTGTCTTGACTCTACGTACTCTTTACCTACCTTATTATATAACATAAAGCATGAAGCATATATATCAATATCTATACATGATATATGAATATCAGTAGGCATCTAGCATCTAATATCAGTCTCTAGAGACACAAATTACTATGTAATTAAATACAATTAGTGCGGTGGACCATCTACCTTTGATTATATCAGGCATATAGTAATGACGTTCAGTATATTTGGCATGTACCTATCTGAATATTATGGTTGCAAGTTCGAATCCAGCTTGAAAAAATGCTTATTTTAGAGCAGTATTGCATATCTATCTTTACTAGCGTCCCCGTCGACGCGTTAACAACGCGCTATCTTTAGTATTGTATATGCCACTTTATATAAACATGGATGTTAAACCATGGTAGTGTGTGTAATATTTATTTTATTAATTTAATATATGTATATTAGCAATTTGCACTCCTCTATATAAACTATAAGTGTGCCAAGTTTCATGCTTCTCCGTCCGCGTTATTTTCGTAAAATGGGATGCAAAGTTTTTGCTTCACGTATTTATATATAGAATATGAAAATATTATAAATATGATCATTTTTTAAAGTAGGAATCGAACTCATTTACGGTTATAGTCAAATGTTGTTCCACTGCGCCAAAATAGCGTGTTAATATTGTTTTTTTAGAGATATACTTATATACATTTTTAATATAAGAAAAAAAAAATATATCCAGCTCAAATATGTCCAATATTTTTTATATTTTAACATTTATCAACTTATTCACGCTAAGTACGGTTATATTTATTTTTTTTTTATTTTAAAGATTATTATGACAATAATCTCGCCAATAATAAAGTCATTACTAAGTGATATTATTGCAGTTGTCAGGTCAACCAGTTTCTAATTTGTTGGTTCGCCACAAAATTATACTTGCTCGTGTGGTTAAGACGTACCTGTACATACATTATGTATATGGAAATACAACCTTACAATCTAAGAGGTAATAGTATATTTTTAGCTTCACCTGTATATCGCACATAGCAGCGTAGGCAGAGGGAACCTGAGAACCTAGTGTTGAGACACTCCGTTCTCTTTTAACATTTCCGTTCCGCACTTTCCACCGAATTGAGGCATTGTGTGCTGAGTAGCTGAACTCAACGCCGCACTTTGCACACTTTGCCTTGTTGCTAGAGTGAGGAAATGAATATACTAAATATTATTTAATATTTCCATTTCCTTGAATACAAATTGAACCCGCAACGTGTCGCGTTTACAAACGCAAGTTTCTGCCACTGCACCACAATAGACCTCTAATAATAATTATTTTAATACTATCTGTGCTTACTTGTCACTTTCAAGCTTAACTCAAGGTTCAGAGCTCAAATAAAAAATCAAGTAATTTCAACCCTTATCACAAGGAAATAAGGGATGAAACGGCCAAATCTATATATTACCGAATAGGGCAATAAGTGGCGATCAAATTGAGATATGTAGCGACACGTGTGGGTTATTACTTTACGAGTGTGTGGACAAACTACGTATAATATTGCTTATTGGGCGGAAAAATATCTTTGAGTGAAATTGTAGGGTAGATAGTTTATTGATAAATTTTTTCTTTACTTTCTGATTTTTTTTAGTATGGATTAGTTAAATCAACGCCTGTCGTGGCGCAGAGGCATAAGCGTGCGACTATAAATGCGACAGATTGTAGGTTCGATTCACATTCCAGAAGATAGAATTTTTCATTTCCTGGTTTTGGTAACAAGGCAAAGCAAGGCGTTGAGTTCCGCCACTCAACACGCAATGCTTCATTCGGCGGAAAGTGGGAAACGGAGTGTCTTAACACTTGGTTCCCTCTGCCTACCCTGCTATATGCGGGATACAGCGTGAAGCTGTGTATGTAGTTAACTAAAAAGAGGGTAGTTAGTGAGAACCTAGTGTTAGAACATTCTGTACTCCACTTTGCCTGAAACTGATTGCATTAACGTTGCGTGTTGGATGGCGGAACTCAACGCCGCGCTGTACAGACCTTGTGAGTGAGGAATAAGCAATAATTATAATATAATAATCGACCGTACACACAGGGATCGTATCAGGAATCGTATGGCTATAAAGAGTTAAGATGTTAGTAATTTTTTTTTTAATTTTATATTTTTTTAAATATTTTCTACCAATAGCATGGTGTACCATACCAATCCTACAGAATTCATTCTGGATTTTCCTCTTAATATCGAGAAACTGTGTGTTGCGTGACGAGATATAACGTTTCCTTCTATCTTTACCTATCTGTGCAATAAAAAAATATTATAATATTTTTTTTTGCAGTAATGGAATCAATAAAAATCACATTTACAGTCTAACGCACATAGAAAGGCAGTCAGAGAGAACATAGTGTCAAGATATTCTGTTTACTGCTTTGCATCTAAATCCAAAATTCCATATTTTTTCTTCATTTTTTTAGATTTTTCTTATTTTTTTGAACCCAGTACCGTCGTAAAGCTTTTCCTGCTTCGCTGTAATGTTGTTTCAAGTTCCCATAACTTAAGTAATATTTAAGTATCAAAGTTTTCTTAGGCTTCGACCATAAATGTAATAAGCTATGAAAAATGATAGGTATGACGTTAGCAAGTCATGGGCAGAACCATTTATCAATATTGATTTGTATCGTATACCCGCAAAATATATTACTTTTACTTATTTAATAAGATGAGTATGGTGAAGGCAATTTTTTTAATGGAAAATATATATTTTGTTTTGAATAATTATTATATTAACAAAACAATAATAGAAAGATAAAGAGTAACTTACACATGCATACATAGCTTCAAGTTGTATCCCACATATAGCAGGGTAGGCAGAGGGAACCTAGTGTTAAGACACTCCGTTCTCCACTTTCCGCCGAATCGAGGCATTGCGTGTTGAGTGGCGGAACTCAACGCCACGCTTTGCCTTGTTACCTAACCCTGGCAAAAAAAAGTAAATTATACTCAATTCCTAGAATCTAAGTACATAATTAAAAATATTAACCTTCAAAAAATATATTTCTACAACAAGAATCAAAAAGAAAATTCAACGAATTTAACACCTCAGTATTTACCAAGAGCAAATCCAATTTCACGGTCACTTTATATATTTTAATGGCATACAACATTTCTTGAAAAACACTCATTTTCAACGTCATCGCGCGTCACACACGCTTTGATCCGACCGTATTTTGCAGTTCGTTTGTTAGCATCTGTGCGTGGAGTCAAAGGAGCATCAATGTTCTGTGAATTGTTATTGTGGTTATGGAAATAGATTATTTTAGTGTATATTTAGATTTTACAATGTACCCTTGGTTGAATTAGGTGGAAAGTGGGGAACGAAAATTCTAAAAGAGAATAGAGTGTTTTAACATTAGGTTCTCAGGTTCTCTCTGCCTACATTGCCACGTTAGAGATTCTGCGTTGAAGCTAGAAAAAACATAACATTTTTTTCTAGCTTCAACGCTTTTTTAAATCAAAATTATGTTCCCTGTATAATTAAGATTTTATCAAAAAAGTTAAATTTCTAAGAAAATGCACTAAAAAATAAAATTATTATGAATGGCTCTGAAACATGAATGAAAAAATGAAAAATGAATGAATATAAATAAAAAAAATGAATTTAAGATGTGGGTCCACCTTAACGTTTGATTTCGATTAATTTCTGTTTTTTTTAGCTTCACGCTATGTCCCGTCTGTCCAGGGTAGGCGGAGAGAGAGAGAACTAATGTCTCACTCTCTTTTGACACTTCCATGTCCCATTTTCCGTTGAATTGGGGCATTACGTGCTATGTGGCCTTTGCTTTTTTCTGGTAACGAGACCAAGCAATAAAAATACTAAACATTATTTAATTTCCTGGAGTGGTAATCGAATCCACTACCTGTCTGCCCTGTGGCCTAATTTCTACTGCACTAAAATAGCATGAAAATTTTCGTTCCACACACATATATTTTCTTTTGCCTACAATAATTTAAATAGTGAAACTAGTTTTGATATAAAGTAAACATTGTTTCAGGCGTTCAAATTATACAAAGTGACTGAAGAGAGTATTTTGATTTCACCCTTTTCTCGTTACGTCTAACATTTATGTTAATTATATTTTTGTAGCAGAACATTTAATTCTAGCCTGTAATTATTATGGGTTTGTTAACAAGGCAAAGCGCGGCGTTAAGTTCCGCCACTCGACACGGAATGCCTCAATCTAGCGGAAAGTGGGGAAAGGATTTGTTGAAAGAGAACGGAGTGTCTTAACACTAAGTTCTCTGGTTTCCTCTGCCTACCCTATATGCCTGCTATATGCGGGATACATCGTGAAGTTAAAAAAAAAGATTATTATGCTGTTAGGAAATATCTTGAGGCACAGTGTTTGACTATAAATGAACGTTTGTAGGTTCGATTCTCAATCGGGGAAACAGTTATATTAAAATTATTTTCCAAATTTTTTTTTTTGCTTCACGCTGTATCCCGCACATAGCAGGGTAGGTAGAGGAAACCTGAAAACCTAGTATTAAGACACTTTGTTCTCTTTCCGTTCGCCTCTTTCTGCCAGATTTGATGCATTTCGTGCTGAGTGGCGGAACTCAACGCCGCACTTTGCCTTATTACCAAACTTAGAAAATGAAAATACTTTTTCATTTCCTGGAGTGGGAATCGAACCCACAACCTGTCGCGTTTATAGACGCACGTTTCAAATATTAAACATTTGTTATAATTAATATTTCGTAATTTCATTTTCTCGAATTGGAAGATAACGGAAACGAACGGAAATCTTAATAGAACGGAGTGTTTTAACACTAGGTTCATAGGTACCCTCTGCCTACCGTGCTATGTGCGGGATACAGCGTGAAGCTAAAAAAATATTCCCCCGCTCTGGTAACACACACATCGTTAAGTAAGCGAAAGGCTATTAAAACGGAGAAAGTAGTCACTAAATTATCCCAATTCTCTAAACAGAAAGGTTATTCGCATGTAAATCCCTACGTGTTAGTACCAGTGGCAATATAAAGGTGGTGACCTAACCCCGTCAAAACATAGTTAAGGCGTAATATTTGCGGTGAATATTCATGAGTGAAACTCGTCCCCTTCTCTTATTTACTGTACGTACTTCTGCTTAGGCCTTACTTGCCATAGGTATACCTGTACCTGTATCTTTATTTGTTTGTTAATTTATAAATTCAATTTTTTTTATACTTTTAAATGATATTCTACTGCGTATGATTGAGTCTAAAAATGAATTGGGGAATATATTACTAGATTTTTTCTTACTGCCTTACAAAATACTCACACAAACACAGAAGCATATACTGTTACATTTTTTTTTTTTTTTACGGATACCGGATGGCAAACGAGCAGAAGGACCGCCTGATGGTAAGTGGTTACCTTCGCCCATGAACATCTACAACACAAGAGATGTACTAGATGCGTTGCCAACCAAGAGGATACAGATGGAAAGGGAGGATAATGTAGTAGTCCGCTATCGGAACCACCACATTTTGGGGAAAGGATGGGTGGGAAAGGGGAAAACCTGGCTTACATGCCATCGAACCGGAACACATCATAAGATATTTGGCGGTTCGTCTTTGACATGATAGTGGTCGCGAGCCAGACGGAGGACGAACCTCCTACCACCAAACAATACATACATACACACATACATACATACAAACACATAAACGGAAAAATTTATTTCACTGGGAATAAAAGATCATTATCATATAAGTCGAACTAAATTATAATTATAATAGGAAGGCAACATGGCGCAAAGAGAGCGTCTGACTTTAAATGCAATTGGTTGTAGATTCGATTTCCACTTGAGGAAATTATTATATTAAAATAATTGACTATTTGAATCGAATGAATTGAATATGAATTATATTCAATTAATTGAATATGAATTATATTCAATATATTATTATAGATTAGACTTAATTTGAGTTTTGCTTTAACATAAAATGTCTCAAATTCGGGTGAAAAGTCCAGAATGAAGTATGTTATACGGTGTGTCGGTGTAGTGAGTTCGATTAACACTCAGGGGAATTATTATATTCACATTATTTTCATTTTTCGACTATGATAAGACAATGCGCGACACTTAACACACAATGTCTTGAATTCTGGTGGGAAGCGGCGAACGTAGTGTTTTGACACTGGGTTCGTTCTAACTACCCTGCTTTGTGGGATACAGCGTGAAGCTGCCTAAGTCAGGATTGAAACAAACCAATCTAATGCTGTCCTACTACGAGGGCCCCTAACAGTGTGTGATTTATTATTAGATTTACATATTTTTTTTACGCCTGTCGTGGCACAGAGGCACAAGCGTGCGACTGTAATCGCAACAGATTGTGGGTTCGATTCCCACTCCAGGAAATGTAAAATTTGTTTTTTTCATTTCTCGGGTTTGGTAACAAGGCAAAACGCGGCGTTGAGTTCCGCCACTCAACACGCAATGCCTCAATTTGGCGGAAAGTGGGGAACGGAAATGTTGAAAGTGAATGGAGTGTCTTAACACTAGGGTCTCTTGTTCCCTCTGCCTACCCCGCTATATGCGGGATAAAGCGTGAAGTTAAAAAAAAAGTTATTGCTGTCTTAGATAATCTATGTTCACACACAGATACACAACACACACACACACACACACACACCCAACTCACACACACACACACAAAACGCACAAAAAAAAATTGCTTCCAAGGGAATAAAACTAATGACCTCCGCCATACAAGTCAAGGTAAATAATAATTCCACTCAACACCTACCCATATATCGATACAATAAAACCGTCCGTCTCTTAATCGAATCAATAATCAACAATACGTAAACACTGTCGTAATTAGCAATCTCTGTTAATAACTGTTGTTTGTTCTGTCTTCGTTTTCATAACTTTATTATATCATTGCAATACAATTTGTCTGTTGGTTGGGATTGGAATTGGTATTCAGTTGGGATTGGTATTCGATTTTTTGGGTTAAGTAAATGAAAAATAAATTTTGGGATTAGTCAGAGAGAAACTAGTGTCAATATACTCCGTTCTCCATATTCGGTCTGAATTTGAGACACGCAATGCCTCAATTCGACGGAAAGTGGGGAACGGAGTGTCTTAACACTAGGTTCTCAGATTCCCTCTGCCTACCCTGCTATATGCGGGACACAGCGTGCGAGCGAGCTAGTTACTCAATAATATATTGTGTGTGCGTCTTTATATTGCGCTTCTCACTATATATTCTTTTTTTTAGCTATACGCTGTACTTCGCATATAGCAGGGTAAGCAGAGGAAACCTAAAAACCTAGTGCTAAGACACTCCGTTCCCCATTTTCCGCCAAATTGAGGCATTGCGTGCTGAGTGGCGGAACTCAACGCCGCGTTTTGCCTTGTTACCCTAACCCAAGAAATGAAAATACTAAATTTTTACATTTTCTGGAGTGAGAATCGAATCCACAACCTGTCGCGTTTACAGTTGCACGCTTGTGCCTCTGCACCACAACAGGCGTTATATTCGGTGCTCTTATTATAATAGACGCAATTATTACTCAGAAATCATTGTAATTTACTATTCAATATTCAATATACCTTACAAACGCATTCTTAGTTTTAACCGACTTCAATAAAGGAGAATTCAACTGTATTTTTTTATGTATTACAGCATAACTTTTTACTAGGTTAAATTATTTTGATGCTTCTTTTTAGTTTGGTTAGATGATAACTAGATAACCAACCCCCATTTAAATTAATTAAGGTCTGACGAGTAGTTTTTGAGTTATTCGTAATAATCTTGTTTGGTGGTAGGAGGTTCGTCCTCCGTCTGGCTCGCGACCACTATCATGTCAAAGACGAACCGCCAAATATCTTATGACGTGTTCCGGTTCGATGGCATGTAAGCCAGGTTTTCCCCTTTCCCACCCATCCTTTCCCCAAAATGTGGTGGTTCCGAGAACGGAATACTACATTGTCCTCCTCTTCCATCTGTATCCTCTAGGTTGGCAACGCATCTACAACATCTCTGGTGTTGTAGATGTTCATGGGCGAAGGTATCCACTTACCATCAGGTGGTCCTTCTGCTCGTTTGCCATCCGTTATCCATAAAAAAAAAAAAAAAATTTTACTATTTAGTTCTTTTTTTTAGAAGTCGATTTTCTTTCTTTTTTTAATCTTAATTACTTTTAATAAAGTTAAAGAACGTCGAGAAATCTTCTCTCAGTGCTATCCACTTCCCAAGGAGACTATATGCCAAAATTTCACTTTTCTATTGATAGTAGTTTATGTATGGATTTAAATTTTTAAGCCAACTCCCAAAAGTATAAAAGCAATAATAATAACATTGATTGTTTATTTTATTTGCATTTTCATGAAATAAATAAACGTATATGAAGTACTAAAGTTGAATTTTAAAATATTCATTGAAATCGTAATCAGTTATTAAAACTATTTGTGGAAACCGATATGCGAAACGTGATTCACACTTTTACACTGAAATGCGATATTGAGCTTTATTTGTGCTTTTTAAAAAATAAATCAAAATTAATGTACGTATATATTTTTTCATTTCCTGGGCTTGATAAGAAGGCAAAGCGCTGTGTTGAGTTCCGCCACTCAGCACCATATGCCTCAATATGGTGGAAAGTGGGGAACGGAGTGTCTTAACACTAGGTTATCAGGTTCCCTCTGTTATATGCGGGATACACCAGAAAAAAAAATATTTTTGCAGTTTCTTGCTTTTTTACTACATAGCAAGGTGGTTAGAAAGAGCCTAGTGTTAAGACACTCCGTTCTTCTTTTTCCATCTGTATTTGAAACGTTGCATGTTAAATAGCGTAGCTATAGAAAGCTGAATTCTTGTCAGTAGGCTCCTTTAGAAGTGTGGGGGAGTACGAATAGATTTATTTATGTATTTTATTTATTTTAACTTCACGCTGTATCCCGCAAATAGCAGGGTAGGCAAAGGGAACCTGAGAACCTAGTGTTAAGACATTCAGTTCCCCACTTTCCGCCGAATAGACGATTTCTGGAAATTTCTACTAAAACATGAAAAAGGGATTTTAGGTAGAAAAAAAATGTGAACCATATACGCTTTCTCAAATAAACGACTACTAGAATGAGTTTCTAATTAAAATATTTTGTCTTTAAACTTCGAAAATCCGCATCCCATATTAAAAGCCTCATCATAATCACCTCAGCCGACAAACCGCAAGCTACACGTCATTACCTTCAGATATTAGCGCCTTGGAGCATTCGCTTGTGAGATATTACGTTAAATGTCGGTAATAATATAACGTATGGAGTATGTGTATGGTCTACTATATTATATACTAGCTGTTACCCACGGCTTTGCTAGCGTAGTCAAAGGCAGCCCGTACAATATGCTATATACGAGTATAGTACATAGGAATTGGAAGTGTACAGTAAATTGAAGGCTTTGAAGTAGTTAGATTTTATGTTTTGTACAAACAATAATTTCCGCCAAAATATATATATATATATATATAGTATCCTGTCCTTTTAACCAATTCTAACACTATGTGGCAAAAAGTTTTATCATATATACATATTAGTTTCACTGTACATCCCGCATATAGCAGGGTTGGCAGAAGGGGAACCTGAGAACCCTAGTGTTAAGACACTTCCCACTTTTCGCTGAATTGAGGCACTGCGTGCTGGTGGCGGAGCTTTCAACGACGCGCTTTTGCCTTGTTGCCAAACCTAGGAAAAATCATTTCCTTAGAGTGGGGATCTAACCCACAGACTTTCCCTGTCGCATTTACAGTCGCACGCTTACCATTTTATATGTTGTCTTACCAAATTTTTTAAAAAATATTCATAGACATAAGAAATGGTATATACGATAAATAAAAAACCGTGCAAAGTACTTATTGGCTAGGTTTGTGTCTACACGACTCATTTATATTATTAGTACGTAGCTAAAATATTCCCTCATTCAGTATTCAGGCACACCACTCAGCTTATTCAACCGTACCACAATAGACCATTCATAACTCCGCAATTATAATATTCCTGGACATTTGACATGGTCGCATCTGCGGCTGACCGTACATACAGTACTACACCTCATTACTATGAAAATATCTTGTGTTGAGAATGTTAACTTCACGTGTAACCCGCACATAGCAGGGTAAGGTAGAGGAAACGGCGTGAAAACCTAGTGTTACTCTCCGTTCTATTAAGATTTCTGTTGCGCGCTGAGTGTTGGAACTCTATGCCATGCTTTTTGTCTTGAGATTCTATTGGCATCAAAAATGTAATTTCGGTTTATATTCGATGGTTAGGGTTCAATCCCTATTCTAAAGGAATTTTATCTATATTATTATTGGTTAAGTTTCTGTTGGCTGTATGTAGTGAAGCTATGTATGCTATATTACCATATACATTGTACATTGTTTTAACCAAAAATAAAAAAATATAATTCTATAGTAGAAAAAACTGGCAACAATCCATGGATTCACCGTGCGGGTGCCGGGCCCATCGCGCGTTGCTGAGAGAGGAGTTTAGAGAGTGCCGACCCAAGTGTAGGTTTAAGGGGCCCCTTTAAAATGCGCATTAACGTTCACCTCCACTGTCCGCGCTCCTCTCTCTACCTAACCAAATATAGATAATATATTTATGTAGAAATATTATTGCATACTTTGAGTACCACTTTTTATTATTTGAGGCTGCATCGTTCGCGGCGCAGTGGGAGAGCGTCTAACTGTAAACGCGATTGGTTGTGGATTCGATTCCCATTTGGGGGATTGATTATATTTAAAACTATTATACTTTATCTGTTCTGGTAAGACAAAACGCGGCGTTGAGTTCCGCCATGTTTGGTATTCAAGTCTGCTATATATAAAGCGAGACACATATTTTTTAATTATTTTTAGGCCTGAAAATCCATTATTTCTCTTTGTAACGTATTAAAGTGCACAGTCATAAAGTACCAAGTAATTACAAGGGGTTGGGGCAAATATGTGACAATGTGGGGTGGAACAAAAGTTTATGTTTTACGTTAATATTTCACTTCTGTCGCGGGAAAAGATTTTCTATGATTAAAAATGTTCTTTTTGTTGTATGGCTTGCTTTATTCTTTTGTATGTTTTTCGAATTACTTTATTATGATATGTATTGTGGTATGTATGTATGTATGTATGGTTTTGTATGTGTTATTCAGTTATCTCGTATTTAATTTGCATTTTATAGTGTATTTTAATACGAGAAGCGTCATTTGGATCTATGAAAAGATAATCTTTTAGAAAAATTATAATAATGATGCCTGAAATCTATTTATGTTAAGAATAATATTTAGAAACATAAATATTAGAACGCAGCGGGACTCGAACCCGCACCTCTTGGAAATCGTTCAATTATATTACACGTTCTTATCAGTCTACGTTGAAATTCATGTTTTTTCTACTTAAGAATACTTTGTTAAAACGCTCCGTTTACAGTTTCCCGCCTAAATACGATACGTGACGGAACTCACCGCCGCGTTTTGTCTTACTACAGCGACGAAATGACAATAACTTTTCTTTTTTTTTCTTTTTTTTAACTTCACGCTATGTTGTGGGGAACGGAATTGTTGAAAGAGGATGGAGTGTCTTAACACTAGGTTCTCTGGTTCCCTCTGCCTACCCTGCTATATACGGGTTACAGCGTGAAGTTAAAAAAAGAAAAAAAAAAAGAAAAAAGAATACTTTTCTACATACCTAATTCTTAACCGACTTCGTAATAAAAAATAAGTTTTCATTTCAACTATTTTACGTGTGTAAAAAGAGGTAAAAAAAAAAGAGGTTTTGTTTGGTGGTAGGAGGTTCGTCCTCCGTCTGGCTCGCGACCACTATCATGTCAAAGACGAACCGCCAAATATCTTATGATGTGTTCCGGTTCGATGGCATGTAAGCCAGGTTTTCCCCTTTCCTACCCATCCTTTCCCCAAAATGTGGTGGTTCCGATAGCGGACTACTACAATATCCTCCCTTTCCATCTGAATCCTCTAGGTTGGCAACGCATCTAGTACAACTCTTGTGTTGTAGATGTTCATGGGCGAAGGTAGCCGCTTACCATCAGGCGGTCCTTCTGCTCGTTTGCCATCCAGTATCCATACAAAAAAAAAAAAAAAAAAAGGTAAACATAACGTTTTACTGATTTTAATGATCCTTTTTTTTATATGATAATTAATAATTAATTATTAATAATTCTATTGTAGTGTAATTTTGATTGGATTAGACAAGTACTTTTAGAGATATTCGTAATAATTTCTTCTCTTTTTGTTAAAATATGAATAATTCTAGTATTTATTTCCTTATAATTCTAAATTTTAGATATATTTATTGTATTTAATTTAATTTTATATACTAGTTCATAATTATTTTACCCATTCAACGTAAAACTATTTTCTATAACTAAATTCGCATACTATTTAACTATAAGACGTGCTAACAAGCTTTACATGGTACATACAATTGCTTTGTTCAAAATAGTGCTTCCATACATACATAAAGGCAATAAGCAGTTAAAACTCCACCGTTACTAAGCTTTCATTTGCATAATATTCGAAATTTCTCAGTAAAGTCTTTACACTACACGTAGAGATGATTAGTTTAAATTATTTATATAATATGAAGGTATTTAAACAGGTTTTTGCACAAAAGCACAAGTGCCATTCTTAACGCGATAGGTTGTGGGTTCGATTTCCACTCAGGGCATTGATTATTATTATTTTTTTTTGTAACTTCACGCTGTATCCCGCATATAGCGGGATAGGCACAGGGATCCTGAGAACCTAGTCTTAAGACACTCGGTTCTCTTATAACAATTCCGTTCTCCAGTTTCCACCGAATTGAGGCATAGCGTGTTGAGTGGCGGAACTCAACGCCGCGCTTTTGCCTTTTTACCAAACCCAGGAAATGAAAATACTAACATTTTCTGGAGTGGGAATCGAACCCACAGCCTCTGCGCCACGACAGACATCAAGTTGATTAAATTTAAAACTATTTTTATTTGCCCGCGCTCAGAAGACAAAATACGGTGTTGAGTTCCGCCACCTAACACGCAAAGTCTTGAATTCGCATAGAAATTGAAAAACGGTGTGTTTTATCACATTCAAAATATTTTTCCAAGCTCGTATCTCATGTAACGCCTGTCGTGGCGCAGAGGTACAAGCGTGCGACTGTAAACGCTAAAGGTTGTGGGTTCGATTCCCACTCCAAGAAATGGAATTTTTCATTTCCTGGGTTTGGTAACAAGGCAAAACGCGGCTTTGAGTTCCGCCACTCAGCACGCAATGCCTCTATTCGGCGGAAAGTGCGGAACGGAGTGTCTTAGCACTAGGTTCCCTCTGCCTACCCTGCTATATGCGGGTTACAGCGTGAAGCTATGTATGTATGTATGTATGTATCTCATATAAAAGACCGCCGAGAAATAATAAACAAAGCTTCCTGATCAATATTAATATTCGCTGAAACTTAATATCAACTATACTTTATAACTGTTCCTTAATAACATAATTATAACCATCATTTTCTATAACAAACTATATTACAAAGTTATTCACGCATTTTATATATACTTTAACTAAAGGGACTAAAGATTATTTTTCTTTACTCTAACGAAAGTAATATTTGTAAAAAGCTTTCAAAGACAAAGTGATGTTCCAAGCTCACAAAAGGGCCTTCCATGCCTCGTTTAGATTTCAAAAGATATTGTTAGCGACGTTAAAAGAACGTAAGGAGACATATTTATTTTGTTCAATTACTTTTGTTACAAGTTTTAGGATTTAATAAAAGTTGTTCTTTCGTGAAACCATCGTGGCGCAGTGGAACAGGGTTTGACTGTAAACGCTGTTAGGTTATGGGTTCTATCCGCAATCAGATGTATTTAAATTATGTTCAGTACTTATATATGGTAAGACAAAAATAAAAATTAAATTTATTTATAAAGTAGTCATTGAGCCATCGTGGCGCAGTGAGATAAAGTCAAAGGAAACTTGTCTTATATGCCATCGAACCGGAACACATCATTAGATATTTGGCGGTTCGTCTTTGACATGATAGTGGTCGTAAGCCAGTCGTTGGACGAACATCCTACCACCAAACTACTGGGATACCCGCCTCTTACGGGACGCTACCCAGCGGCGGAGGGGAATTGTATTCTAACCCCGTCCCCTCACAGGGAAAAACTTTCTCTCTGGGAAGCTGCAAACACTTCCAAGCTTTATTAAGGTCAAGAACAGCGTTAGAATTCCGCCATTTACTCATTATAAAATCTAAAGACCATAGCAAATTACTGAAACAATAGAAAATATAACTCTCTAATAACTTTATATAGGAACGCTAAATTTCTAAAACATTTCGCACGTTATAGAGGCGTTAAAGCGAGAACAAAAGGGAGTGAAACTAAACTTGTACGGCGGTCTGTTAACTCACAGATGCGTGAGCTAGCTACGTATTTGTTGAAAAGAATATTACTTTATTTATTTCTACAATATACTGTCTTTTTTGTATTAGAAATTTTGTAAAAAAATTGTTTTTCGAGTTTTAAGTTCTGTTTTCTGATTTTAGAAGCACAAACGTATGACTAAACGCAGCAGATTATGGGTTCGATTCCCACTCCAGGATACAAAAAAAATTTGAATATAATTTTTATATTTTCATTTCCTGGGTCTATCTCGGGACAAGGCAAAAACGTGACGTTGAGTTCTTCCACCAAGCACGCAATGCCTCAATCCGGCGGAAAGTCGGAAACGGAAATATTGAAAGAGAACGGAATGTCTTAGGTTCCCTTTGCCTGATATGCTGAGGCATTTAAAATAGTTTCATTTAACATATGTAAAAATCGCAAAAATCAAAGATCTCATTACGGTTAAAATTGTTTTATTCAATATCTACATACAAATTTCACTTAGTAATACTTTGACGCTGTCTACAATGGGCCGCTTTGAAACCTAAGCCGTCTTTTGACAGCAAACTTACGTGTTATTACAGCTTTGCTCTTATGCTGAATATTCTAGGAATATTTCCGGTGGTAGGAGGTTCTGTCCTCCGTCTGGCTTCTCGCGACCACTATCATGTAAGGTCAAAGACGAACTCGCCAAATATCTTATGATGTGTTCCGGTTCGATGGCATGTAAGCCAGGTTTTTCCCTTTCCCAATCTATCCTTCCCAAAATGTGGTGGTTCCGATGGCGGACTACTACATTATCCTCCCTTTCCATCTGGTATCCTCTAGGTTGGCAAACGCATCTAGCAAGTACATCTCTTTGTGTTGTGATGTTCATGGGCGAAGGTAACCACTTACCATCAGGTGGTCCTTCTGCTCGTTTGCCATCCGGTATCCATAAAAAAAAAAAAAAAAAAAAAATATAACGTTGTAGTTATAATATTCTAATGGTATTAAATGAAAAGTAACAAGTAGGAATAAATAGTTATTTAAATATTCTCTCTATGTAGAGGTCTTCGTGGCTTAGGACAGTGTCTGGCTGTAAATGATTGGTTGTGTCTGATCTCTATCTTCAGCTGACGTAATGATTATATTTAAATTATTGTTATTTCCCCTTTTATGAAGACAAAGTGTAAAGTTTAACTCTGCCACTCAACACCTAATGTGTCGAAATTAGGCAGAAAGTGGAGTATGAAGTATGTTGACTCCTCTAGGTCCCTCTCTTCGACGACCTACTAAGCGCTAAAAATGAGAAAATGCAATAGAAAACATATTTTACTTACCAAATAGTGCCTGTATTGTAAACGCCTGTCGTGGCGCAGGGGCACAAGCGTGCGACTGGAAACGCGACAGGTTGTGGGTTCGTTTCCACCCAGGGAATGGAATTCTTTTCATTTCCTGGGTTTGGTAACAAGGCAAAGCGCGGCGTTGGGTTCCACCACTTAGCATGCAATGACTCATTTCGGTGGAAAGTGGGGAACCGAGTGTCTTAACACTAGGTTCTCAGAATGCGCGAAGCAAATACTTACGGATGTAAAAATATTTAGTGAAAGGTATTTTAATTTTTTAACTATCAGCTGAATTCGAACCCCCTCTTTGAATCTCTCGCTCTTAAGCTGTACGTTCTTATCTAACAACAACGAAATACTTTTACACAGGTAACAACTTATTTTATCAAAACAAATACTAAATTACTTAATATACTAACAGGTGTATTTACCATCAACATGCAATCTCTAAAGAAACTCAACATTTCCCAAAATTCTGTCCACATTCCCCAATAAATAACATTTAAAAAAACCTCAAAAAACAATTAAAAATACAATACATACATATATTTAATGTTAAATAACGTTTTAATCCAATTAGCGCCTCGTAATGTCGCACCGAGGTGTAATTTACTGTCTGCATCGAAATCATTCATTTTATATTCATTTTGCACTGTAATTGGAAACTGGTTATTTTAATTCCAAAAATAATAGTTAAGCCTGGAATATTATTAGTTAATTTTATTATAATCGGATCGCGTATATATTTTGTTAGCGTTTAGTATTCAGCTTCGTGCTTTATCCTGAGAGCTGTAGAGCATCACAGAGAACGTAGTCTTCTTCTTCTTCGTGTCAATGAATTAGATGACTAAATGATGTTTTGCCAGTTCGTAGCCACGTTGACTGCATCATCTTGTTGCCTCAATAAGATCGCGTTGTTTGAACAGGTGAATGCGCAGTTTGGACGGGCAAGGCAAAGCAGTTTGTGGTTGGCACCACAGTCACAAGACGTGTGACCCTGCGGGATATTATATCTCACTTTGCAAGATGTTTTCTTTGCAGCGGCCAAATTGGCTACGCAAGCGATTGGCCGTTTGGAGCATTTCGAATATTCTGATTCATTGTGGGGAGGATCGGACTCAGTCAGCCTAGGTCCTGCGTTACCGGGCCTTAGCTGCTTCCAGGGTGCGCCACGTGGAGGCTCCATCATGCACCCCAGAGAACCTAGTGTCAAGTCACTACTTTCACTGCTTTCATTGCGTAATAAATGGTGGAGATCATCGTGCTTTGTCTTTCCAGAGCATTTAGTATATGGAAATGGAAATATATTTTTGAAAATGACGTTTTAAACACTTTACGGTAGTCCGTGGTCACTCGTGGACAAACTGACGTGGCTTTCGTCTGTCAGTTGATATAATTGTTATATCAAACTACCGTCAATGATTTCTTCCGTCATAGTTTCTTTGCGTAATGCACTGGATTCTTACTGCTGAGTGTTCTTAACCTCTAGTGTGGTGGGTTTTTAAAAGTAGGTCTAATGGGGTAGAAAATTTTCCAATCATTTTCTCTATTGAAATTTGAACGTTTTTGTATTTCAATAGCCTCGCAGCAATCTTTCATATAGAAATATTACAGGTAGGTAGAGATATATGTGTTTTGTCCATTTTAAAAAAAATGCTTGTTCAATAGCGGAACTCAACGTTTCTTAATGTTAAATGTATTCATTTCTATACTCTATTTAAATTTTTGATGTAAGTATTCAATCATTCTTTACATATATCATATTGCGAGGTATGCAAAGATAACAGCGCCTGTTTTTCCCGTCTCTTTTTCTTTTTTCAATGTCAAAAATTGCAAAAAGCTCTACAGTTTTGCTAGGTTTACGTTCATGCAATTTTGGAAGTCTATTTGAAACATAATCAATCACGCAAATGGGAATCAAACCCAAAACCAGTCACGTTTACAATCAAACACTATTCCACTGCACCACGATAGCCTCTCATAATTAGGAAAGTTTTATAATATAAAAACAGTAAAGTTGATGAGTTTCAATAGAAACGTAAATCCATCGGAGTGTACCCTGCTGAGGCAAAGATCGTTCATAAAATGGGGAATCTCAGCGAAGAACCAATAAACTATCTAGACTAAACTTTAATTAAATTTTGTATTGTCTTTAACGTTGTAGTGTAAGTTGGGAGCTTTATGCTTTTTAACCGACTTCAATAAAAAAAAAAAAAAATTTTTATATACGTTACCCCATAATTTTTTTCAGAGTTAAAGATTCTTTTTTTATGATGGTATGTTATGATGGTATGATGGTATGATGTAGTCACATTTAAATTTAGTTGAGATCTGAAAAGTAGTTTTCGACATAAATAAATTTCATTGTTATATGAAATAAAAGAAATAAAAAAAATATATTATCATTATTCCGTTTATTTGTTTGGGCCATCGTGGCTCAGTGACACATTATTTGTTTGTAAACGCAACCGTTATAGGTTCGATTCCCACTGGGGTGAATGATTGTATTTAACTTACTTTCATTTATGGTGATGCGCTTTCTATAGCGCAGTGTTGAATGCCACCAATTAACACGCAACGTCTAAAATTCCATCGAAAAGCTGAGAACAGAGTGTCTTGACACTAGATATCTCTGCCTATGCTGCTATGAAGGAAGAAGACAATAGCTTTTTTACCCACTACAAAAAAAGGAGGAAGTTCTCAATTCATCTGTCTTTTTTTGTACATTACTCCATAACTTGTTACTGACCGAGCCGTGGTTTTATTTGAATTTAGTTAAGATCAGACGCGTAGTTTTTGAGTTATTCGTAATAGCCTTTTTGTTTGCCAGTTTTCTTTTTTTGTTAAAATATTAATTATAAAACCTCTATTTCTCATAAATTGGGACAAAATATAAGTTATCGCTATACTTTGTAAAGTTAAAACAAACTCTTTAGCCTGAGCTGACTTTAACCTGCCAACGGGTTTAAATTTTAAATTATTAGCATTTGGTAGAGTAATAGCAACTATGGTAATTAAAAGTCTTAAGAAAAGCACTTAGAAGTTTTTGCATAATGTGTATACATATGTCAATATAACTTCCTTGGAGTACTATAGTTAGCTTATTCGATGAAGTTAAAAAGAAAATGATTAGACCTGAAATTCCTTAATAGCAAATTGTTTTAGTTTGAATTTAAATAAATTATATAGGGTGTCCCAAAATTAACGCATGATTTGAATTAAATAGAAAATGCCATTTTGAGTCTTTTAATAGCGAATGAATAATGAATATAATAGCAAATGGCGGCAAAGTCAAATCTTGCCTTAATTTTGGGACATCCTATATAATTTATTTAAATTCAAACTTTATATTTAAACTATGGTCAGCCAAACTGTGGGGTTGAGTTCCGTTATTCAGCAGGTAATGTCTCGATTTTGGGACGAAGACTGTAAACTGAAGTGTCGAGTTACTGTCGCTATTTCACTGCGCCGTGATGGATTTAAAATAATAATTTAAGACATTAAATATAGGTTCTTTAGTGTGAAAAATATGTACTCTATCAAGGTTTTGTTTGGTGGTAGGAGGTTCGTCCTCCGTCTGGCTCGCGACCACTATCATGTCAAAGACGAACCGCCAAATATCTTATGATGTGTTCCGGTTCGATGGCATGTAAGCCAGGTTTTCCCCTATCCCACCCATCCTTTCCCCAAAATGTGGTGTTTCCGATAGCGGACTACTACATTGTCCTCCCTTTCCATCTGTATCCTCTAGGTTGGCAATGCAT
>JAKGSA010001095.1:11407-64080 GCA_033558755.1 Philaethria dido | reverse complement strand
GCGACAACAAACATTTGCTATACATTTCATCATTTAAAAACATTCTTATCTTCTCAAACACCTAAATCGGTTACACCATATCTTTACTTTGTTCGTGGGATAGTTAAATATAATTACCTGATGCTATAAAGCGGTAAAATATCAAACTACAGAGATTATTTCATACTCCAGGTTAGTTAGAAGACCCAGTGACAAGACACTCGTTCTCTAAGAGAGATTGCGTTGTAATTGGTGGAATTCAACGCCGCGGTTTGTTTTGTCAGGGCTTATTTTCTTAACTTAACCCTTTATCCCGCACACAGCAGGGTAGGCATTCTCTTTCAAAATTTCCGTTCCCCACTTTCCGCCAAATTGAGGCATTGCGTATTGAGTGGCGGAACTCAACGCCGCACTTCGCCTTGTTACCAAACCCAAGAAATGAAAATACTAAATTTTACATTTCCTGGAGTGGGAATCGAACCCACAACCTGTCGCGTTTACAGTCGCACGCTTGTGCCTCTGCGCCACGACAGGCGTTAAAGAATACTCAAACTACGAAAACATAGGAATAACCAATTACCTTAAAAATCTAACAAAAAAAGTCGCCAAAAATAAAGACAAAAGCTAAAAAGCGGAACTTCTCTTAGAAAAACATGGTCAGAATACACCTGGACAGATGAAGCTATTGCATTCAGCTTACAACAAGATCACCATAAAGTAATCAATCTATTTCCACCCTTATTGCTTTATAAATAAGGGTGGTTATAGAATAAAATAATATGTAACGTGGTATACATTTATGCAGGTCACGTGTTAAGAGGCTTGGTGAATACAAATGGAAAGCCAAACATTTTATCTGAAAATTCGACTTTATTTTCTTGTTTTTGGGTACACATATTAATTTCAATTCAGTTAGTAACATAATGCATTCAAAATTTTTGATAGTATAGAGTTATGATTGAATATAGCATTTAATAAAGAAAACATCTTTATGCATAGCAGGGTAGTTAGAACACCTAGTGTTAAGACACCCCGTTCTCCACTTTCCGTCTGAAATCGGTTTTAATCAATAAAACGAACATGAGTGCTTTTTCTTGGTCGGTTACTTTAATGGATAATTTTAAAGGATAAGTGATGAAAGAATGGTGAGAAAGATATATGAAACAAAGGTGAGCGGCAAGAGAGGTAAAGGGAAACCTTGGATGACCTTTAAGAACACAGTATCAATTATACTGGAGGAAGGTCACGTAAGAAGCATGAGGACCCCCCGGAAGGCATGCATGAAGGTTAATGTGGTGTTACTGTGGACGAGGCGAAAGAGGTATGCAGGGACCGTAGCGTTTGGCGCTTCTTTCTCTCTGACTACCCCGCTAGGGATAAAGCGTGAAGTTAGGTAGGTAGGTTACTTTAATGCGAAGGTAGTGCCAGTTCTGTCAAGCTGCTTACATGCCACCCTGTCTTCAGCTCATCCGACAGACTCGGTCACCGGGATACCTATAATGTGTCTTTTAGGGTCTAATATTATCGGCGGATTGGCCCTTGTTATCTTTTAACCAATTTATCAAAGTTGTAAATACAATTACACACACTAATACTATTTTGTTTGATATAGTCTTTATGGTAAATGGTTCTGCAAATCACTATAAACAGATCACAAATTCTACCTTATAATTTTTTTTTTAACTTCACGCTGTTCCCCTCATATAGCAGGGTAGGCAGTGGAAACCTGAGAACCTAGTGTTAAGACACTCCGTTCTCTTTCAACAATCCCGTTTCCCACTTTCATAATCTCATAATTATTGGTCTATTCAGATTTGTTCCATTATGATAATCCACTATATATTAACTAAGATTTTAAAAGAAATACCGACGTCAAATAAAATGCACTAAAAAATACAATTGTTATGAATAACTAAAAACTTTCTCGTTAGATCTTTATTTCATTTAAATAGGACTACATCAAAAATCATAGCTATCATATAAAAAAGAATCATCGAAATTGGTTGACCCAGAAAGAAGGTAACACACATAAGTAAAAACAGTTTATAATTTCTTTTTTTAAACTCGTTTAAAAATTGTTTGTCAAAGAGGTTCACCATCCTTTACTCTAAATAAATATTTATGCCAATTCAAAGATGAATTAGGTTAAATTTTTGATTAAAATCTTCGCAGCAATTTGAATTTCAGTTAACAATAAAATATTCCTCTTAAATTTCCAAATCTTATTGCCTTCTAATTAAAAATCCAAGATTTCTTCAGTTACAACGAATTAGCAAAATAAATAATACATTTTTCAATTAAATCGTGACTTTCACCATCAGTAAATAAGCAAAAAATTGTAATAATTTTTTTTACAGTTTCAAATTTTTCACCGCATAGTAGGGTAGTTAAAAATAACCTAGTGTTAAGGTACTTCGGTTTCCACATAACATATTGCGTACTGAATTGGGGAACTCAAGGTCGCGTTTTGTCTTACCAAGGTTGGGGGAAAGCAAAAACATTAAATATAATCATTCTCGAGTGTAATTCGAACACACAACCAATGTGTTTACAATCACATGTTGTCCCACTGTAAGGCCACCCAAGGCCTCAAATCTCTAATAACTTATTTTAAATTTACGTTATGAAAGACAAACGTAATTCGACTGTATTTTTATGTGTGTCCAATATATTTTTTCTATTGGGTGAACCAATTTTGATTTTTTTTATATAATATAAAATACCTAGTGCTTCTGATGTGATCCCAAGTTGTTCCTAATAATTTTACTTTTCAATGCCTTTTTATTTGAAGATTTTTTAGGTTTTAATGAGTATTTTAATAGTTTAAATTCATAACTGAACGTCTGATGATAGATTTAATTTCTCATTTATCTATCTTTTTTGTTTATTTAGTACATTCTTAAAGGGGTCTATATCAGATACTTCTGCCTGTCATATAAAAAAGTATCAACAAAGTTGATTCGCCCAGCAAAAAGTTATGTGGTAAGACAACTAATACAGTCGAACTAAGAACCCCCCTTTTTGACAAATCGGTTAATAATTTCTTATAATAATTACTCATAATTACTGAGAAAATCAAAAGAAAACGCAAGAAATTTTGTTTTTAAGAAAAATACAGAAAACCAGAATAACGGCAACAGTTACTAAACTAATTCAATCAGTAGTTATCCCGAGAGATTCTGCTGTTAGTATTTATTTCGTTTTCCCTTTTCACGAGTCCATATTAATGTATACGTATATTTGTTCTTATTTTAGCTTCACGCTTTCTACTGTATAATAGGATAAAATAATATAATATAAAGACACTCCGTCCTTTATTTCTCACCCAACATCGAGACATTAAGTGGCGGAACTTAATTGTGCGAAGAAATGAAAATTATTTTAGTATAATCATTCTCCAGTGGGAATCGAACCCATAACCATCTAATTTACAATTAGGATAATATTACATGATTAATTTTATTTTTATTTGTTTTCATTATTTTATCACCTATTTAACGCCTATCGTGGCGCAGAGACACAAGCGTGCGGCTGTAAACGCGACAGGTTGTGGTTTGGATTCCCATTCTAGGAAAATTTAAATAATATTTTGTATTTTCATTTCTTGAGTCTGGCAACAACGCAAAGCGCGGCGTTGAGATCCGCCAACGGAAAGTGGGGAACGGAAATGTTGAAAGAGAACGGAGTGTCTTAACATTACGTTCTCAGGTTCCCTCTGCCTACCCTGCTATATGTGGGATACAGCGAGTAGCTATAAAAATATATATATATATATATATATATATATATATATATATATATATAACACAATCTCTAAAATGGGCAAAAAGTTAAGAACAGAGTGTCTTAACACTAGGTTATTTAGGCTTTATAAGTTAATCTTTATGTTTTTTAAGTACATATTTATAAAAAGTACTAAACAACTTATTCAAACCAAATCAATTGAATAAAATCAAAGAATAAAATAACTCTCTAAGGAAAACATGAAGAACAAAAATGTATAAACAAAGGGAAAATCACTATACCTAAACTAATTCAGGCAGTTGTCCTCCCTTGGGGATACCGTGCGAGAGTTCCTGAAGTTAGATAAATATATGTATATTCTTTTTTCAGTTTGACGCTTTTCCCGTATTTTGAAGTAGGCAGAGAGAACCTAGTGTTCAAACTCTCTGTTCACCGTTTTCCGAATTCGAGGTAGTGTTGAGTGACGGAACTCAACGCTGCGTTTTGCTTTAACCAGAGCGGAAAAATTAAAATAATTAAAATATGTATTCGTCAATTGAAAGCGATCGTTTTTATCTTATAACTAGTTGTCGTTCGCAATTTCGTTTGCGTAAGGTTTGTCGCCTTTGTTATAATACTATATTTATCTTTTTCTGTTTTAAATATAATACGCCTGTAGTGGCGCAGAGGCACAAACGTACAACTGTAAACGCGACAGGTTGTGCGTTCGATTCCCACTCCAGGAAATGGAATTTTTCATTTCCTGGGTTTGGTTACAAGGCAAAGCGTGGCGTTGAACTCCGCCACTCAGCACGCAATGCCTCAATTCCGCGGAAAGTGGGGAACGGAGTGTCTTAGCACTAGGTTCCCTCTGCCAACCCTGCTATATGCGGGATACAGCGTGAAGCTGTGTATGTATGTAAAACATAAAATCTCACTTTTTCTCGTTCTCGTTTTCAGGAGTTTCCGGAAATTTTTAAACAATTTAAGAATTCATGGCAGTGATATAGCATCACCTCAAATATAATTAGTTGTAGGTTCAATTCCCATATTTAAAATTATTTCGTCGATTTGGTTAAACAAAGTGCGGCGTTGAGTCTCGCCTCTTAACACAAAATGTTTCGAATTCAGGTCGAAAGTGAAGATTAGGAAAGTGTAGATTGTTTTGACTCTACATTCAATCTGACTACTTTTATACAGAATTTTTTTTTCTTTTTTTTTTTTAACTTCACGCTGTATCCCGCATATAGCAGGGTAGGCAGAGGTAACCAGAGAACCTAGTGTTAAGACACTCCATTCTCTTTCGACAATTCCGTTCCCCACTTTCCTTTGAATTGAAGCATTGCGTATTGAGTGGCGGAACTCAACGCCGCGCTTTGCCGTGTTACCAAACCCAAGAAATGAAAATACTAAATTTTACATTTCCTGAGAAATGTTAATAAAGATATATAATAAGTAAATATTTTTCTTACACACTGACATAGTAGCGTTTGTTGTGAGAGTATATTTTTAATTATATTACTCTAAGTTATGTGTAACAAGCTTTTCTTGCAACCTATTTCAGTAATACTCTTTGCCTCGTTAGTAACTTGTTAGGGCTTCTAGCTTAAATACCATCCACACCACCTGGATGCGTGGCACTCCAGTACTGTGCATACTGAAGGAATTCTCTTCCACGTGCCACTGAATTGCGGAATGGCCTACCTGCGGCAGTTTTTCCAAGTCGATGTTTAGAAATGGGTACCTTCAAAAGCGCGTCTACTCCCACCTCAAAGGCAGGCAACGCACCCAGCTCCTCCAGGTTACACGGCCGGGCGGCGGGGATCACTTACCATCAGGTGACCCGAACACTCGTTTGCCTTGTCCCTTCCATAAAAAAAAAAAAAAGCTTAAACTTACAGCCTTGTTTTAGAAATACCTTTTCTCTTCAATATATAGCAAATTAAACTATTTTCATACCTGCTCTGGGTGAGGTTCAGTAGTTTTTATGTTAAATAGTAACAAACAAGCTCACATACTCTCGCTTTTATAATGTTCAGCAATAGTATTTCCAATACGCTCTGCTAAACGAAGGATTAGTAATGTCTCATATTCAGGCTGAAACTGAAGAACGAAATGTCTTGGCACTAGATTCAACTTACCCTTATAGGGTTATAAATAATATTTTACCAAAATAAGTGATACTTTATAGTGATGCCTTACACACACGCTGGACATACCAATTAGCAACACAACATTTGGAAAAAATCCTTTTCAGTATGCGCTACTCTGCTGTGGAATAAGTTACCAAAATTAATTCAGGAGAGTCCATCTGTAGACATATTTAAGAAAAGAATTAAAAAATATTTATTAGAACAAATTACCGTTAGTCAGTAATCATCTGAATGCTTTTTATAATAAACATTTATATATATATATATATATATATATTCCTATTGTAAATATGTATCTTGTATGTACGTAAAACACATACACATAGTATGTGTTTTATGTACTTAAATTATATGTACTCGTGTTTATATGTTGGCTTATGTGTATTTGCTACATTTTCGCACTACCACACTCGCAAATCTTTTACTTCTCATTCATACCCATAGGTTGACTGGAAGAAATCTCTATTAGATAAGTCCATCTTTGCTAACAACTTTTTTTTTAATATTGTATTTATTTTGTTACAAAGTGCAATAAGACAATATATAAAAACAGTTACGAATAACTCATAAACTACTCTTCAGATCTTTACTAAATTTAAATGGAAGCACTACCTATCATATAAAAAAATATCAATATTATTTCACACAGAAAACAGTTGTGCAGGTAACACACACATAAAAAATACACCCAAATTGAGAACCTTCTTTTTTAAGCTCAGTAAAGAAATAAGAAATAATTTTAAAATGTAGTCGAGATATATTAGAGACCTACATATCCCTAGCAAACTACATCCCAATGAAATTCCGGTCAATTGCTTGGAGACCGGCGAGTAAATAAATTAGCCGCTATCGAATATCCCTATTTGGATCGTATGTTTTGAACTGACACGACACGACCCGAAATTTGTTAAAGTTTGGAAGAAGTGAAAAGAGAATATTTTTTTAGTAAGTTTTTTTATGAAATTAACGCCTTTCATGGCGCAAAGGAACAAGCGGGCGACTATAAACGCGACAAGTTGTGGGTTCGATGCCCACTTCAGGAAATGGAATTTTTCATTTCCTGGGTTTGGTAACAAGGCAAAGGGCGGCGTTCAGTTCCGCCACTCAGCATGCAATACCTCAATCCGGCGGAAAGTGGGGAACGGAGTGTCTTAACACTAGGTTCTCAACTTCCCTCTGCCTACCCTGCTATATGCGGGATACAGCGTGAAGCTAAAAAAAATATATAATTTTGGTCATGATAAGATTCTTACAGTGTTTGACTACTAACACGACTGGTTGTGGGTTCGATTCCCACTTGAGGCTATGATAATATTAACATTTGTCTTATTTCCCTTCTCTCATAAGACAAAGCGCAGCTTTGAACTCCGCCACTCATCCATAATGTTTTCGTATTGGGGTGGAGAGTTGAGAACGGAGTATCTTAACACTAGGTTCTCATTGACTACTTTACTAAGCGTGAAAAAGCGTGAAATTACAAAAAAATATTTTTTTTTACCATAGCATGAAAAACAGAGAAAGGGTTTAGTGATAATTCGCTCTGACTCTTTATGTATTATGGTGAAATTAGACACTCTTATAAAGTGTTCTTTATGTATTATAGTGAAATTAGACACTTTTATAAAGTGTTCTTTATGTATTATAGTGAAATTATAAAGTGTTCTTTATGTATTATAGTGAAATTAGACACTTTTATAAATTTATGTGTAATTTTAATATATAAGCTATATCACTGTAACATTTCCTCTTAATATATTCAGTAGTTTTTGCGTGAAAGATTATCAAATATCTATTTACCGCAAACTTTCGCTTATTATTAGGATTTTTTATATACTAACTAAAACATCTTGGGTTGTGTAATCAGACCAACGATTTGTTTCTGTTATAAATATAGATATTCGAATCTACACCTATGCGCTCAAGCAACACAACAAACCACGATAGCGTTTCTACTATTCATAAGTATTCAACGTAATAATTAAAACTTTAATAAAAAAAGAAAATCAATTTCAAATAAAATGCACTAAAAGGCATAATTACAAATAACTCAAAAACTGTCAAAAGATCTGATAATTAAATTTAGTTAACTAAGTAAAAATGAGACTAAATCAGAAGCACTACCTATCACATAACACCCCTTTTCCACCCATCCTTTCCCCAAAATGTGGTGGTTCCGATAGCGGACTACTACATTGTTCTCCACTTCCATCTGTATCCTCTAGGTTGGCAACGCACCTACAACATCTCTGGTGTCACTGGTCTTTGTAGCTGTTCATGGGCGAAGAACTTACCATCAGGTGGTCCTTCTGCTCGTTTACCATCCGTTATTCATCACAAAAAAAAAACAAAATTGGTTCACCCGTTCAAAAATTATGCTGTAATACACATAAAAAAACAGACCCATTCAGAACCTCTTTTTCTAGAAATCGGTTAAAACACGGTTCTTTAGAGTAAATAAATTAACCGCCATAGGGAAAGCCTACTTCCTACCCGTGTTCTTTTGAAACGACGTTGACACGGTTCAAATTGGGTCCCTAAATGTTTTTCTTTTAAAAAGGGTTTCTAAGAGGAATGTTGGAGATAGGATCTTACATATATACATACATATATTTGGTAATTTACTCTAGTATTCTGTTTGGTTAGGTTACGTGTTAAGTGACGAATATTAACGCCGCGCTTTACTAGAGGGTAGAAATGAAAATAATATAAACATAATCATTTTTCATATTCATATTTCAACAATAAAAATATTATATTTATATAAAAAAATAAAAAAAAAATTGACTGACATGATTGTTTATCAAAAAAATCGAAAATTTACCTACTTCAACGCACTATACACTACAGTATGTAGTCAGTAGTAGTAATCTATGGACTGACATTGACCAAGCGAGCGAACCCACATGAAAAGGCTAGTATTAGTCATTTCATTTAGCTTTACGCTATATTCCATACACATAACAGAGTAGGCAGCAATGGCGAGGCGTCCATACAACTCGATTCCCATCGGTTTGCCTAACTTTTCAAAGTACAAGTATGAGACCTAAAAATAAAAATCGCCAGTAAAATGCGGAGCTCCACCTCCACCATAGAAAGCTCATCGCCAAAATTGTATAGTAAAATTACGAAATACCTTGATATCCTATACCGATTTTCCTAAATATATCGGCTACCCTAAATATATATACGAGCATTCCTAAATATACATCGGCTTCCTTTAATTTATCGGCTTGCCTAACTAAAATGTTCACCCCTCGCCACTGGCACAGGCAGAGAACCTAGTGTTGCAAAACTTCGTTCTATCTATCCATTCCCCACTTTCCGCCGAATTGAGGCTTTGCGTGCTGAGTGGCGGAACTCAGCGCCGTGCTTTGCCTTGTAACCAGAGCAAGGAAATGAAAATACTAAATATTATTGGATATTTTCATATCCTGCAGTAGGAATCGAACCCACAATCTGTCACGATTACAGTCGGACGCTTGTGCCACTGCGCCTGGCCTCAGTATTATATATAACGTATAAATAGTCAATTCGTTTATAAATATCAATGGTCGACGTAGCAGGAAACTATTCATTTCCCCTAGGAAAGGGACAGTGGATGGAAACTCAATCAAGCATTCATTCAATTAGTTAGGTGATTGACATCACATTTGCGGTGGGTATTGGTACTTTTTGTTTGGTACGATTGGTTTTTTCTTCTTATATTTATGTATTAGTTTCATTAATCTATATATATAAATACGTGAATCAAGAACTTTGGATTCTTTTTACGAAAATTACGCGGACACTTATAGCTTATATAGAGAAGGAGTGCAGAATGCTAATATTTTTTTAAGCAATGCATAAAACGTATATTAAATTAATAAAATTAATGTTACACACACTACCATGGTTTGACATCCATGTTTATACAAAGTGACATAAACATTACTAAAGACAACGCGTTGTTAACGCATCGACGGTATAATTAAATTACTAGAGGCCATCATGGCGCAGTGGGACAGAGTATGACTGTAAATTAAATTAGTTGTGGGTTCGATTCCTACTCGATTGAATGATTATGTCTAATTATATTAATTTCTTCGTTCGACCTAATGCGGCATTGCGGAATCCATTGCGGAATACATTGAACGGAGTGTTTTTGCACTAGGTGTTTTCTGACACAACACAACAGAATCTACTAAATTGTTTCTCAAGTCAGTAAAAACACGATATTACACAAAAAAATAAAGTCGAATTGACACTCTCATTCGCTTTGCAGTCGGTTAAAAAGAAAACCAATCTCAATTAAAATTTATTAAGAATAGAATTATTACGAATAACTCAAAAACTTCTCGTCAGATCCTAATTATATTTAAATGAGACCACATCAGGAGCACTAACTACCAGTGGCGAGGCGTCCATACAACTCGATTCCCACCAGCTTGCCTAACTTTTCAAAGTACAAGTATGAGACCTAACAAAAAAGCTCGCCAAAAAAACGTGGAGCTTGAAAAAACAAAGTCAAAAAAAAGATCGCCAGGAAAATATTGGGCATAAAATTGCAAAAAACAAGCTCTGACATCTTATAGACCTAAAAAAAAGGTCATCGCCAAAATTATATAGTAAAATTAAGAAATACCTTGAAATCCTATACCGCTTTTTCTAAATATATCGGCTTTCCTAAAAATTACCGGTTTCCGTTAATACTTATACCGGCTTCCCTAAATATATATCGGCTTCCCTTAATTTACCGGCTTGCCTAACTAACATTTTCACCCCTCGCCAGTGCTAGCTACCACATAGGAACTTCTACCTTTTTTAAAGTTGGTCAAAACCCAATCGTAACACGACCAAAACAAAGACACTAATAAATAAAGCGACAAACTGTAACTCTAATCCGGGATAACTCTTTAATTCCGTTGCACCTAATTAAATGATTACCTCGCTTTACCCGCCCAGAGATTATTGGCGCTCTGTCGACTTCCTGTTCTAATAACGTTAGGTTAGAAAAGATATATATTTTCTTTTCGTGTAGATTGTTTATTTTTCTTTATTGGTTTCCTTCATTACTAAAAAAAATAGTAATTATGAAGGTAAATTCAGCGGAAAGTGGGGAACGGAGTGTCTTGACACTAGGTTATCAGGTTCCCTCTGCCTACCCTGCTAAATGCGGGATACAGCTAAAAGCTAAAAAAAAGAAAAAAAATTAAAAGCACTAAGTACCCATCATATGAGAAATGAACCATCAAAATTGCTTTACCCAATAAAAAGTCACCCAACAAACATTCAGTCAGTCCTTAGTTTCTTTTTTTTTATAAATCGGTCCAAAACCAGACAACCAAAACTGATTCACCACTCAATATTTTTGATTTTTTTTTAATTTCGCTCTGCATCCCGCATGTAGCGGGGTAGGCAGAGGGAACCAGAGAATCTAGTGTTAAGACACTCCATTCTCTTTCAACATTTCCGTTCCCCACTTTCCGCCAAATTGAGGTATTGCGTGTTGAGTGGCGGAACTCAACGTCGCGCTTTACCTTGTTGCCAAACCCAAGAAATGAAAATACATTTTACATTTCCTGGAGTGGGAATCGAACCCACAACCTGTCGCGTTTACAGTCGCAGGCTTGTGCGACAATGAGAAATGAACCATCAGAATTGATTTTTCCAATAAAATGTCACACAACAAACATTCAGTCAGTCCTCACTTCCTCTTTTTTTAAGTCAAAAACCAGGCAACCAGAACTGATTTACCACTCAACATTATTGAATACAATCTTAATATATCAAATCAAATGAATGAGAACAAATTACAAACATTTACAAAGCAATTTCTAATGCAGCGGACCGTAGATAAATCACGTTTTTATCTGGAAAAAATATTTCTGTATTGGTTTATCGTAACTCCCTGTATTCTGCGAAATGAAAAAAATATACATATTTTGCATTTGTATCAAAATTTTCTTAAAAAATCTTCTTGTTTTGTTACTAAGCCATTGTGAATCTTAATATATTAGTTATAAAGTATATAATTGATTTGTTTTGATTTAGTATAAACAAAAATGATGTAGGATTTTATGCTTTATGTATATACTAATAAGGTCTATAGAACTTCAATTTGGAAAAATGAGGGGTTACGAAAGAAAGATAATAAATAATGAATTGGGAATATTTGAATTATTTCCTTTCCTTTGCAAGTAGCTCTTCTTGTAAGTCAAGGCGGCGTTAGGTTCCGCCACTCAACATATAATGTTATGAATGCAGGCGAAAAGTGGAGAACGGAGTGTCTTATCACTAGGCTCTCTCTCACCTGCTATGCGGAATAGTGTGAAACATTGCTTAAAAAGTAATATTCTTACAATACTACATATTTAAGCCCCACGTAGATTTGTATATTTTTTGTCTCATTCTTTCACTAACTTTATCTTATATATTTAAGTGTTTCATAATCGTGTCGTATTTTCGTTACATTAAGTTTCAAATTACAATAATTGTATAGAAGTTACACTTCAAAAATAATAATAACCCTATAGGACACTAGTTCTCTTTTAACAATATTATACATACATACATACATACTCGTACATAGCTTCACGCTGTGTGGAACCTAGTGAGGAACCTAGTGTTAAGACACTCCGCTCGCCACTTTCCGCCGATTATACCATAATCGTCATAATTCCAATATTATATTATATTCCAGAAAGTATTGGAGAAAAAAAAACGTAATGAAATTTGAGTGTCAAATGACGATATATTGAATATATACAACACTCATGTTACTAAGTGACTGATAGACATCGTACAAGCGAATTTTGCTGCCCATAGAAAACTGATATTTGGCATGTCTCCTTGGCGAGTGTAAGGGAAAACTAAGAGATGGTTTTCCCATTCCCACCCATCCTTTCCCCAAAATGTGGTGGTTCCGAGAACGGAATACTACATTGTCCTCCTCTTCCATCTGTATCCTCTAGGTTGGCAACGCATCTACAACATCTCTGGTGTTGTAGATGTTCATGGGCGAAGGTATCCACTTACCATCAGGTGGTCCTTCTGCTCGTTTGCCATCCGTTATCCATAAAAAAAAAAAAAAAAAGATGATTTCTCGAAATTTCTATGAAAACTTCAAAAAAGACAGGGTTTTAGGTTTCATAGACCACGCAAAGGAAGTCATAGTATAAAGCTAGTATTAAATAAATCAATTTATTATTTAAGGATCAATACTCTAACATACGTATCTTACATTTGAAATGTTATCAATAACGAAATTGATATCGTTCACTTCAATATCGCATCTTACTCATTGAACCGGAACGCTTTATATCAATCCTCCAATAACCTTATATTTTATTTTATATATCAAGCTATATTCAAAAGCCTCAGGTAATCGTCAACTTAAGAAAAAGCTTTCTATTAGGAAGTATTATTTTAACTAAAATTATAAATGTGAAAGTTTGCCAATAATAAAGAATTGTAAACCATTGTCGAAAAAAAAAAAAAAAAAAGAAAAAAAATAGTCCCGCTGAGTTTCTTGCGCCGGTTCTTCTCAGGTCTGAGGCATTAAATTTAGTGAACCGGTGGTAAATTATTTGACGTTCAAAAAATGAAGCTTGTAACTTCTTATTTTGAATAAAATTATTTGACTTTGACTTTGACTTTGTGAGGATGGATGTTTGTTTGTTACTTACGCAAAAATTACTGAACGGATTTAGATGAAACTTTACAGTATTATAGCTTATATTAAAATAACACATGAATTATATTTTATAAAGATTTTATGTAACTTGGTATAATATGCTTTTTAGCTTAGTTTTTATCCAGTATAGCAAGGTAGATGTGAACGGTGAACGGAGTGTCTTGACATTAAATTCTATGTGAGTACCTTGCGAGTCGTCCATATAACACGATTTTCACCGGCTTACCCTTTGAAATTACAATTAATTAGTGACGGAGTTAATAGAAAATTAGGCATATTAAAAAAAAGATATCGAAAAAACTTTGGTTGTGACATTGCAAAAAAATGAGATAAACACAACTATAACAGCCAAAAAAAACATCCAATACCGTCATGTATATACGAGTATATACCTCTATGTACCGGCTTTCCTAAATATAACGGCTTATCTTGTGTACGTATTTTTGTTTCATTGATTCAAATCACGATTTTAAGCAATTTCACTTAAATAAATATATAAATTGTTTCTCGTGGTCCAAAGACTCTACCTGTATAGAGACAGAACAATTGTAATTAGCACCTGTGTCTAGCACCAAGTGGTCGTCGGTCGCATCGAGTCTAATTCATTAAATTCAGTGACGTGAGAAATTCGAAGCTTTGGTGCCTTATTCTGAATTGTAATGCTATTTTATTTATATTCAAAAAATTAGAGGCAGAGAGAATAGTGTCAAGATATTCCGTTTTCCGCTTTCCACTGGAATTTTAAATATTGTGATTTGAGTGACGGAACTCAACGTTTTTATTTTGTCATACTTTGTGAGAAGATAGATTTAAATATACTAATGAATAGGTAAAACGAGAAAAAATAGAAAAGACAATTTTATTAATATTACATTTATTCTCTACATTCGCTTTATTAAAGATTTTTTAAATAAATCGCATAAATGCTTACCATTATGTAATGTATTTAACAGGAATACTGAACAATATTTAAGAGTGTGTGAATTTTCTCTCTAATACGCAAAGTCGACAAAATCAACCATAATAAAAACAAACAAAAACTTTACTTTTAAGAGCTTAGTGTCAAGGCACTCTGTTTTTCAAAAAGTAATAAAATTATATATACTTAAAAAGGATGATCTAGCAATGAAAACGTTTCTACTTCTAAGAATAAGTAGACGGATGCAGTACGAAACACGGCAATTACCTCAAGAGCACCGCTACACATCCTGCTAACATTCTAGTTTAGTGTCGCTTTGCATATCATATCGATAATAATTCATATTTTTGAAATGAACATTTCTTTACCGGCGTTATGCACTTTTTGTGACGGGTAAAAAATGTTAAGCTCGTGTTAGGACACGTGACTTGATCGAAAAAGCGTAAGACGAAACTTTGAGAATTAAATAAAAAATATATATAGGGTGTCCCAAAATTAACGCAAGATTTGAATTAAATAGAAAATGCCATTTTAGTCTTTTAATAGCGAATGAATAATGAATATAATAGCAAATGGCGGCAAAGTCAGATCTTGCGTTAATTTTGGGACACCCTTTATTAATCTATTATTCTTACAAATAATGATTTTATTTTATAGACGTTATGGAAAGCATTCTCGGGTAATCGTATCATTTCAGTGCATAAATTTTCTTGATGATCTCTTTTGAGTTTTTATTGCGTTTAAATATTCCACCTGTGTGTATCCTACTCTGTCATGATAAAGTTTTCTCTTCTCTCAGCATTTTTTTTTTTTTTTTTATGGAAAGGACAAGGCAAACGAGCGTTCGGGTCATCTGATGGTAAGTGATCCCCGCCGCCCACGGCCCCGTATAACACCAGAGGAGCTACAGGTGCGTTGCCGGCCTTTGAGGTGGGAGTAGGCGCGCTTTTTGAAGGTACCCATTTCGTATCGACTTGGAAACAACGCGCGGTTCTGTGCCCTCCCCAGAATTCGACGGGCGGCTTGAGTTTTTAGGCTCAGTGAGGGATTCTCCAGTACCGGAGGCACTGGTACACTCCTGGGGTAATATCTCTTTCAGTACCAATTCTTTCAGCATTACTGGAGTGCAACTAGTTTTTTTAAGGCCATCATCGAGTAACGGCACAATGTCTGATTATAAAAAGTTATTGTGTTTTCTTTATCCATAACAAACGTAAACATGATTTCTTTAAATTTTTTTGTTTATTAATGTTTTTTTTTTTAACTTCACGCTGTATCATATAGCAGGGTAGACAGAGGGAACCAGTGTTACGACACTCCGCTCTCTTTCAACATTTTCGCTCCCCACTTTCTGCAGAATTGAGGCATTGCGTGCTTAGTGGCGGAACTTAACGCCGCGCTTTGCCTTGTTACCAAACCCAAGAAATGAAAAACTCAACTTATTAAATAAAACTAACTTTATTAAATATAATTGTTACATTTTATAATTTCAATCTATAAATTATGTAATCATTACTTTAATCGAATTCGATATATTTATATCGAATATCGATATTCCCACATCATTCACGTCTAAGAGACGTCTGTCTCGAAAGTCCGTTACCAAATATTATGGTCTAACGACTCCAGTAGTACTGTGATAGAGTTGAGTTGTTTATGTTATCACCAGGTTCTTGTTTATATGTAAGAGAGATAGAGATATATAAAATGTAACGCCTGTCGTGGCGCAGAGGCACTAGCGTGCGACTGTAAACGCGACAGGTTGTGGGTTCGATTCCCAGTCCAAGAAATAGATTTTTTCATTTCCTGGGTTTGGTAATAAGGCAAAGCGCGGCGTTGAGTTCCGCCACTCAGCTCGCAATGCCTTAATTCGGCGGAAATATATGCGGGGGGTATATGCGGGGTACAGCGTGAAGCTATGTTATGTAAAAATATAAAATATTTTTTAGTATTGTTTTTATTGAATTATTGCTATATTTGTATTTCTTTAAATTCATTATATCTTTTAATTTTGAAAAAAAAAAATGTAATAAGTTTAAGTAAATTTGCATTTAGAATGTAAACGTTGGTTGTATATTGTTTTCTGATTTTTGACTTATAAACTACTCATGAGATCATAACTAAATTTAAATTGAATTAAATTGGACCACATCAAAAGCATTACCTATCATATGAATAAGAATCATCAAAATTGATTTACCCAGTTAAAAGTTATGCTGTAACACAAACAAAAAATGCAGTGTATTGATAACCTCCTCCCTTTTTGAAATCTTTTCTATGCTTTGTGAATATAAATTAATGCAATTAGCTTTCTTTCGTGGTATCTTTATTCTCTACCAATTTGAGTGAGCTCGAGTATTTACTCAATAGTATGTATATAGTATTTGCGATCAGACATTTGTGGGATATGGTGCAATTTATAAGATACCTTAGAGGAATAGTCAGGATATTGGTATAGATGATGATAACTATGGGTTGAAACCCTGTTTGTTATAATATTCTAAATATAATATATATAATTTTATAATTACAATGCCTATCGTTGCGCAAAGGCACAAGCGTCCGACTGTAAGCGCGACAGGTTGTGGGTTCGATTCCCACTCCAGGAAATGGAATTTTTCTTTTTCTGGGTTTGGTAACAAGGCAAAGTGTTGCATTGAGTTCTACCACTCAGCACACAATGCCTCAATTCATCGTAAAGTGGGGAACCGAGTGTCTTAACACTAGGTTCCTTTTGCCTACCCTGCTATATGCGGGATACTGTGTGAAGCTATGTATGTATGTTAATAATTAAAAATATTTAAAAAAATGTACATACAAGTCGACTTATAAACCTATTCACCCCTACACAATACATATAACTCACAGCAAATAGATACAGTCAATTTAATCTCAGAGGTTTAATTGTAACACCTTTCGGGACGTAGCGCTGGCCATTTATTGGCAGCAAAATTTACAGGGAACTTCAGATAGCTTCTAGATTCCTTGTTTTTTTGTCTCGTTTTATCTTGCTGATCTTTTCTCGGTGGACATTTTGTTAGAGCCTTAAAACTCTAGTAGTTCTTATATATAAAGATGTGGTAGAGTATATTGTTATAAATATGATACTGAAATAATAATAATTTTATAAATATATGAAGCGTTTAAAAGTTTTAAATATTTTTGATAATTTAAAGTGTTAATGACCTCCTTTTTTTGTAACTTCAGCTGTTTGTAGGCAGAGGGAACCTAGTGTTAAGACACTCAGTTCCCCACTTTCCGCCGAATTGAGGCATTGTGTGCTGAGTGGCGGAACTCAACGCCGCGCTTTGCCTTGTAACAAGTAACTAAACCCAGGAAATTTGGCGGAAAATTTAAATTCAGCGGAAAGTGGGAAACGGAGTGTCTTAACACTAGGTTGCCTCTGCCTACCCTGCTATATGCGGGATACAGCGTGAAGCTATGTATGTACGTATGCCACTGGTGTGGCGCTTTTTCCTAGCAAAGGGTAGAAAAATAATAATTTATATTACAATATCAACCATCAACAATCCCACCAGCAAGAATCGATCCCACAACCAATCACATATATAATAAGACACCTACTTCGTTAGTCTACACTATATAACTTATATGTATAAGCCAATTCCATTAACCCCCTTCTAAAAACATCTCGACGATCTTTGATCGAAAAAAACTAACGAAAATATTCCCCTAAAAATACACTTCACACCTGAACGAAATGAAAATGGTGAATTGACTACGAAATTGCACTCACGCTGTGATGAAACTCTATCGTATTTCATTTTGACCGTAGCTACATACTAGTATGGTATAAGTAAGTATAGCTAGTAAAGTGACTTTGCATGTTTTCACGTATTCAATTTTCTCAAACACTTGCTATTTTCAGAATTTCAGCTTATATTATACTTTTTGGACGTAATCTTAATGTGTTATATACAATAATTAGGATTTAAAAATAATGTCTGCGCATGTGCTGGTACAAGCATGCGGCTGTAAACGCGACAGGTTGTGCATTCGATTCCCAGGAAATGAAAAAATAGTATTTTCATTTCCTGAGCTTTGGTTTCCAACACTCAGCACGCAGTACCTCAATTCGGCGGAATGCGGGGAACGGAGTGTCTTAACACTAGGTTCTCAGGTTCCCTCTGCCTACCCTGATATATGCGGGATACAGCGTGAAAAAAAAGTATAATTATTAAAAATAACTTAGAAATTACTCATCTGACAAGCAACATACAAAAAATATACAATTGACTTAAGAACTTTGATCAAAAAAGGGAAATCGACTTTAAATAAAATGGACCAAAAAGTAATATTATTCTGAACAATTCAAAAACTACTTGTCCAAACTTAGCCAAAAAAAACCTTTAATAGGACTATATCAGAAGCTCTAGCTATCACATTAAAAAATCATCAAAATCGGTTCACTCAGTAAAAAGTTATTTTTGTAGTCGTTTGAAACAAAAAACCTATGTATGTAGGAGTTTACCTTAAATATATGCATATAAGTATGCCGAGTTTTGACTGAAGTAACTGATAATATATCTATATATAAACGTGAAGCAAAAATGTTTGATCCCTTTTTACGAAAATTACGCGGACGAAGGAGCATGAAACTTGGCACACTTATAGTGTGCAGAATACTAATATATTTTTTTAAATAACGCATAAAAAGTATATTAATTTAATAAAATAAATGTTACTCACACTACCACGGTTTGACATCCATCCTTACTAATATTATAAATGCGAAAGTAACTCTGTCTGTCTGTCTGTCTGTTACATTTTCACGCCTAAACCACTGAACCGATTTTGATGAAATTCGGTATGAAGATAGAACTAAACTTGGGAAAGGACATAGGATACTTTTTATCGCGAAAAAAATGATAGAGGGGGTTGAAATAGGGGATGAAAGTTTGGATGGAAGTTGCTTATTGTCAAACATAAAATCATGTAAGATTGTTTAACTGTTCACAACTTCACCACATAAACCACTTAACCAATTTTGACAAATAGTCTAGACCTTGGGAAAGACTATAGGATACTCCTTATCATATCGCGCGAAGTAATCGAATTTTACGCGGGTGAAGCCGCGGGCGGAAAGCTAGTGTTTATATAAAGTGACATATACGTCACTACGCAATGCGTTATTAACACATTTACGGGGACACTAGCTTAAATAAAAATATAATAAGTAAAATTAGAAAGAGGAAATCCTCTTCAAACAAATTGTTATCGAAATTCTCACGACCATTAAAACCTGTGGAGTAATTGAAGACAGATGGTGTAACACCGGGCTCTAATTACGAAAGAAATATGTACCTCCATAACTAATTAATATAAATAGGCCACGTGTGGTTACATATTTAAATGATAAATTTCATTAATTTTTAACCGACTTCCAAAATAAAGAAGTTCTCCATTCAGCTGTATGTATTTTATGTGTGTTACTCCATGTTTTGTATTGAGTGAATCAAATATGATGATTCTTTTATATATGATAGCTAATGCTTCTCATGTAGTTTCATTAGTGTAGATCTGACGAATAATTTTTGAGTTATTCGTAATAATTTTACTATTAAATGCTTTTTAAACCAGAATTTAGAATTGTAAACCATTGTCGAAAATAAAAAAAATAAAAAAAAGAAAAAAAATAGTCCCGCTGAGTTTCTTGCGCCGGTTCTTCTCAGGTCTGAGGCATTAAATTTAGTGAACCGGTGGTAAATTATTTGACGTTCAAAAAATGAAGCTTGTAACTTCTTATTTTGAATAAAATTATTTGACTTTGACTTTGACTTTATTTGAAGTAGACTTCATTTTTTATTATAATACTAATTATTTAATAAAAAAACATTTCAATAGAGCATAAAGAGTAAACCTATAACATAAACAAAGAAATGTAGAATAAAAACCCTTGTTGTTACAATTAAATTGTTTTATTTAGAATTGTAATCCAGTCATGCATTCGCGCTTCACAAAACAATATTGTTCAGAATATGATTTTTTACATTAAAAATGCAATTGTATTTTGAAATAACTTTAAAGCGTGCGACTGTAATTGCGATAGGTTGTGGGTTCGATTCCTACTTCAGGAAATGGAATTTTTCATTTCCTGGGCTTGGTAACAAGGCAAAGCGCGGCGTTGAGTTCTGCCACTCAGCACGCAATGCCTTAATTCGGCGGAAAGTTGTGAACGGAATGTCTTATCACTAGGTTCCCTCTGTCTACCCTGTCATATGCGGGATACTGCGAGAAGCTATGTATGTATGTATGCAAGAGTTTTAAAAACATTTTTTTACATGTAATGGACTATCGGCCATATATTTTGAGCCGATTTTTAAAAGAAGAAGGTTCTCAAGTCGACTGTTTTTTTACTTATGTGTATTGTCGCATATCTTTTAAATGGATGAGCCTATTATAAATAAATAATATGGGGGTCCCACAGGGGTCCATTCTTGGTCCTTTCCTCTTTTTAATATACATAAATGATTTACCATATCTTGTCGGAAAGAGCCATGATATAGTATTGTTTGCTGATGATACCTCCTTAATATTTAAAATGAAAAGGTGTCTAAATGTTTATGACGATGTAAACAATGCTCTTACTAAAATAGTACATTGGTTTAGTGCTAATAACTTACTATTGAATAGTAAAAAAACTAAATGCGTCATTTTCAGAACGCCTAATACAAAAATTGTTAAAGCCAATGTACTGTTGAATGGTGAAGCCGTGGATCCTGTTGATTCTACGGTATTTCTCGGTATCACCATAGACTCCAAGTTACAGTGGGGACCTCATATTGACGGATTGGCGAATAGACTTAGCTCAGCAGCTTTCGCGGTTAAAAAAATTAGATTATTGACTGACGTAGAAACGGCACGTCTTGTTTATTTTAGCTACTTTCATAGTATTATGTCCTATGGCATTATACTGTGGGGTAATGCAGCCGCTATTAATTCGATCTTTGTCCTGCAGAAGCGAGCTATTCGTGCAATCTATAACTTAGGCCCTAAAGATTCCTTAAGACAAAAATTTAAGGAAATTAATATTTTAACAGTTGCCTCTCAGTACATCTTTGAAAATGTACTGTATGTTAAGAAAAATATTAATAATTTTAACAAAGTTGGCGATGCACATAATATAAATACAAGAAATAGGCTTAAACTTGCAGCGCCTGTAACTCGATTGCATCGAGTCCGCAATTCTTTTATGGGACAATGTGTATACTTTTACAATAGGATCCCAGAAAACGTCCGAGAACTTTCCATTTTACAATTTAAAAAAATTGTAAAAAGACGTTTGTGTGTTAAAGGTTATTACCTAATTAGTGATTTTATAAATGATAATACACCTTGGGAATGAAATGCTCGCTCCAGTCTGTTTCAAAGGTATCATTGCCAATAATAAAGAATTGTAAACCATTGTCGAATATTAAAAAAAAAAAAAAAAAATAAGTCCCGCTGAGTTTCTTGCGCCGGTTCTTCTCAGGTCTGAGGCATTAAATTTAGTGAACCGGTGGTAAATTATTTGACGTTCAAAAAATGAAGCTTGTAACTTCTTATTTTGAATAAAATTATTTGACTTTGACTTTGACTTTATTTCGATAATCATCTTTATTTTATATGATAGCTAGTGCTTTTGATGTAGTCCCATTTAAGTTTACTAATACGAGAAAAATATTTGCCTCTCCTATAATCTCCTAAGCAATATAAACACAGATGTTTCTAGGTTCGATGCCCACTTGAATATTTATATTTAAATTATTATCGGATATACTCCAGGAAATGGAATTTTTCATTTCCTGGGTTTGGTAACAAGGCAAAGCGCGGCGTTGAGTTCTGCCACTCAGCACGCAATGCTTCAATTCGACGGAAAGTGGGGAACGGAGTGTCTTACAATAGGTTCCCTGCCTACTTTATACCTATATACAGGATACAGTGTGAAGCTATGTATGTATGTAATTATTATCATTTCTCCACTTTTACAAGACAAAGCGCGGCGTTGAGTTCCGCCACTCAACACACAACATCTCGACCAGATAAGAAGAACAGCGTATCTTGAAGCCATGTAGGTTTTTTCTGTCTAACCTGTTATTCGGGACAAAGCGTAAAGCTGAACATAAATAAAATCTTTTATATATGAGTATATTTATTATTGTCTTTTAAAGCCCGCATCAAGTAAGGGGCTTAATTAAAGCAAATTGTTGACACGAGGCAAAGCGACTGGTGTTTCATTACATTTTTTTCCTTTTGTTTGCACGTTTATTACCTTAATAGTCTTGGTTGGACCGGAAGTGTTGTCCGCTTCCGGTCTGTCACGACGGAAATATAAATGTGGAGAGTGGAGTGATAAATAACTCTCTTTGACTATGAAATCTCTTAGGTACATATTCCATAGTTTTTTTTATCTTCATGCTGTATCCCGCATATAGCAGGGTGGGCAGAGGGAACTTTACTTACTTTTAGTGTTAAGACACTCTGTTCTCTTTTAACAATTCCGTTCCCCACTTTCCGCCGAATTAAGGCATTGCGTGCTAAGTGGCAGTATTCAACGCCACGCTTTGCCTTGTTACCAGAGCAAGGAAATGAAAAAAAATGAAAATGAAAATTTTCATTTCCTGGCCTGGGAATCGAACCCACAACTTGTCGCGTTTACAGTCACTCACTTGTGCCTCCTTAGTTATCAGTGTATAATTTAATAAAATATAGAGGTCAGAGATTGGTAGCGAGTTCGATTTCCATTCAAGGAAAGGATTACATTTAACTTATTTTCATTAATTCGCTCTCATAGACACAGCACAGCGTTGAGTTCCGCGAATCGACACATAGTGATTCAAAATCGATTCTCGCCGATTATCTTATTATATAAATGTACTATAATGATAGCATAACATAACTTAAAAAAAGAAAATGTATCCATTTTTTATTATTTTTTCATATGAAAGTATTTTTAAAGTGCTGAAACTAGTGCTTCGGTTTGAAGAAGGTCATATTAATAAAGCTTAAGTATCATTCATTGTTTAACCTTATTGGCTTGGTTTAGTTTCGTATAGAAGTATATATTTTTTTCTAATTGTATAATTCTATTTTCATTTAAGAGTTTTTATTATTTGCTTCTAAAACAATCGCTATTTTGTTAAGAAAAATTATAAACAATGATATTGTTTTAATATAAAAATAATATAAGAATGAGACTATAAATATACAAATACAATTAAATAAGCCGCGGTCAGGGTTATTTTTGCATAGCAGATAAAACATAGTGTCAAAACACTCCGTTTTCCAGTTTTCTACTTAAATTCGGGACATTACGTATTGAGTGGTTGATCTACATGCTACGCTTTGTCTCAAAAGAGCTGGGAATTCCAAATAATTTCAAGGTAATCATGTCCCCGAATGGGTTTTGAACACACAACCATCGCGCTTACATTCAGGAATTGTCTCAGAGCGATATTTTTTTATTATGTATTCAGCAGCATATAGCAGGGTAGGCAGAGAGAACCTGAGAACCTACTTTATAGAGACTCCATTCTCTTTCCGTTCCCCACCTTCCGCCGGATTTGAGGCATTACGTGCTGAGTGGCAGAACTCAACATTTTTACTTCCTGAAGTGAGAATCGAACCCACAACCTGTCGTGTTTGCCTCTGCGCCATGACAGGCGTACGATATCTTATAAGTATATTTTTAAGAAATTCTAAATTTGTTCATCTTCAAAACTACCAGCATCCACATTTTTAACAAAAGACATAAAAAACCACTAAGATACGACGCTATATTGAAGATCGATCAATTTTTTAACGTGTAATACGACCTCTATTCAATCCCTTCAACAATTTTTAGCTATTGAAATCTGAAATTCTATATATGATTCAGAAAAAAACAGAACAAATAGTCAATAGTCACTTCATATTATTTGTTCGAGCCACATGAAGTTTTGTCGTATCGAATATCTTTTACCCTTACTTCGAGACTTTTAATGTAAAAATGTATTTTTTTTCAACATACATTAACAGTTTAATATGTAAGCTAATTGAAAACTTAATAGAAAAGAAGCAATGTATTTTAAATATAAGAAAAATCATTGGTAGAGCAAAGTATAACCATTGTAGAGTTCGTGTTCATCCCGCAGGATCTCGGCCGAGTTGACTGAACTATGCTAACCTAAATTGCTTACAATGCCATTATTGTTTTCTAAGCGAAGATATTTTCTTTTGACGGTTTTTTAACTGTGATATTATATTGTAGAGATAGACAGTGTAGATATGAGACTTGGAAATTTTATAAGGATATGAATGATTGTATTGAATATTAATGCTATTGACGCTCTCTCACCCGGAGTCGTGGAGGCTCATCATAGTTGTATATTTATTGTAAAATTTTATTTGAAAAGAGCAACTGTTGGGAGGCTTCTGCCGACTCTTCTCAGCAGAACTGTCTTCCGAGCCGGTGATAGCTTCTGTTATTAGGGACTGACACGACTGACAATCTTTATAAATTCGTTAACGATTCAAAAGTGCTTGTAATAGCTCTACTTGAATAAAGAATATTTTGATTTTGATTTCGATTTTAGTATGTTATAGTAGTATGACTTTTGGGCGAGTGTGGGTATGTGCAGGGACTGTAGCGTTTGACGCTCCTGTTTTCTGACTACCCCCAGCTAGGGGGATAAAGCGTGAAGTTAGATATTAGGTAGGTAGGTATGTTTTATATCAAAAAAAAAGTTTTTCTTTTTTATCAGCTTCAAATATAGCAGGGTAGGTAAAGAGAACATAGTGTGGAGATATTCCGTTTTCCCCTCAATATTCAACAGCTTATTTCGAATTTAGGTGAAAGTGGAGATCGGAGATATTTTAATTATCTTTATTTTGAGTCTGGTGTCAAATTTTTGCGTTGATTTCTGCCAATCAACACGCAATGTTTCAATTGAGGCGAAAATAAAAAAAAAATGAGTGTCTAGGGGATTCTGTCCTAGACCTGTCGTGGCACAGAGGCAGTGTAAACGCGACAGGCCGTGGGGTTCCATTCCTACTCCAGGAAATGGATTTTTTATTTCGTGGGTTCGGTACCAAGGCAAACCGCGCGGCGTTGAAAGTTGCGCTACCAGCATGCTATGCTTCACTTATGCGGAAGGTGGGGAACGGAGCGTCTTTAACACTCAGGGTTCTGCCTACTCTGCTATATGTGAAATACAGTGTATAGCTATGTGTGTATGTATGTATGGTTAAACAAAGCACAGTGTTAATTTCTGCCACTCAACACGCAATGATTCAATTTAGGCGAAAAGTAGAAAATTGAGAGTCTGGTGACACTACGTTATACACTTTGACTATATGAGAATAAGCGTGAAACCGCAAAAAAACTAGTCACTTTAAACAAAAATACTCCAAAAAAAGTACCCACTTTCAACATTGTCTCTTAAAAAAATATTCATGTCAGTTTAAATTAGCATGTTTTGCGGTAAAAAAATATTTTACCCCGCAAACTAAGTTTCTTTAAAGGAGCCATTTTTTGATTCTGGCAACGCTCCAACGAGCAATGTCGTGAAACTGACATCTGTCTGAACAGCCCTTGCAGTTTAAGCAACAAATGTAGATACTGGGAAGGGGAAGTTGACTCATTTTATCAGTTGTTTTTTATTGTTTTGTATGTAAAATAGCTTTTTGTTTTAGTGTAATATAAAAACAAACGTCAAAACGTCAAACGTTTGGGGAACGGAGTGTCTTAACACTAGGTTCCCTCTGCCTACCCCGCTACATGCGGGATACAGCGTGAAGCTATGTATGTATGTTTGTCAAACGCTTTTTTTCGGTTACATGCTACTTATCAAACAAGTATTGTTTGTGGTGAACGAATATGTAAAAAAAGAACAAAGTGTCTTAACATTAGGGTCTCTAGTTCCCTTTGCCTACCCTGCTACGTACAGGATACAGCCTGAAGCAAAAAAAAGGTATTGTTTATTTAGAAACTTACTGTAAAATGATTTCATTATTGAGTGACTGAAGGACAACGTACAGACGAAACTACAGGCCATAGGAGGCTGAAATTTGGTATGTAAATTCTTTGGGGATTGTAGAGAAGCATAAATAGAGAACTTCCACGAAAATGAGAAAAAAATAGATTTTTACATTTTATTCCGTGTAGCAGGGTCATCAGAAATAATCTAGTATCAAGGACACTGATCATCACTTTCTGCTGGCACTTGAGACTAGAGCGGTGAGCTAAAAATAATTGAAATATAATTTTTTGTAATTTTTTTTAACTTAACTCTGTAATTCCACATATAGCAGGGAAGGCAGAGGGAACCAGAGAACCTAGTGTTAAGACACTCCGTTCTCTTTCAACAAATCTGTTCACCACTTTCCGCCGAATTAAGGCATTGCGTGTTGAGTGGCGGAACTCAACGCCGCGCTTTGCCTTGATACCAAACCCAGGAAATGAAAATACTGAATTTTACATTTCCTGGAGTAGGAATCGAACCCACAACCTGTCACGTTTACAGAAAATAAAGGAAATAACTAAAATATTTGACTCCTTACGCATTAACAGACAAAGTATCGTCTAACTAAATTAGACTGACAAAAATTAAGAACACATGGATCATTAACCACCATTCCCAATTATACAGTAGGTATATAAAATACGTTTTTGGTTTAAGTAAAAACACGTGAAAGAATTTCATGGTAAAGAGGGATGAATGTACTGAAATAGAAATATAATTCATATAGTGTCGTTAAAGTTAATTTACGATATCTTTGAATATTTTCAAAATTTAATGTCTAGGGGTTAGTGAGAAATTATTCCACTCTCCACTCTTCTATTAAATACAGGCAATAAATCCGGGCAGAAAGATCCAAACGGAGTGCCTTAACACTAGGTTCTCTATGACTACACTGCTATGCGGGATGAAGCGTGAAACTGCTGTTTTATTTTTTTTTAAATTGAATTTAACGCCTGTCGTGGCGCAGAGGCACAAGTGTCTGTAAACGCGACAGATTGTGGGTTCGATTCCCACTCCACGCAATGAAAATTTTAAATAATATTTCGTATATTAATTTCATCGGTCTGGTAACAAGCAAAGCGCGGCGTTGAATTCTATCACTCAACACGCAATAGCTCAATCCGGCGGAATGTGGGTAACGGAAATGTTAAAAGAGAACGGAGTGTCTTAACACTAGACTCTCAGGTTTCCTCTGCCTACACTGCTATGCGTGGGATACAGCGTGAAGCTGAATCTTCTTTGAATTTATGTAACTATTTGCCAACTAAGCCTAAGAATGTGTCTAATTTAACAACTTTTGTTAGTATTTTTTTTTTTTTTTTTATTGATAACGGACGGCAAACGAGCAGAAGGACCACCTGATGGTAAGTGGTTACCTTTGCCCATGAACATCTACAACACCAGAGATGTTGTAGATGCGTTGCCGACCTAGAGGACACAGATAGAAGGGGAGGACAATGTAGTAGTCCGCTATCGGAACCACCACATTTTGGGGAAAGGATGGGTGGGAAAGGGGAAAACCTGGCTTACATGCCATCGAACCGGAACACATCATAAGATATTTGGCGGTTCGTCTTTGACATGATAGTGGTCGCGAGCCAGACGGAGGACGAACCTCCTACCACCAAGCAAGTAATAAAGATTGCGTCTTAATTAAAATTTAACAAACGACAAAACCTTTTCTTGAATAAAAAAATGTTAAGCTATCTTTATAAATCTTTTCTATTTAGGTTCTATTCTAAATTTAACAAGTAATGAATTACAATGAACTAAATCAAGACAGCAACACTAATAAAAAAGTTGGATGTAGTCATACCAAAATTCCCATTTTTTTCATGTAGAAAAAATCTAATCGCTATAAGTTGATCATAACTTAACTGAACTGAAAAACGTAATGTCAAGATATTCCGCTTTTGACCCGAATCCGAGATACTATGTGTTGAGTAGCGGAACTCAACGCCGCACTTTGTTCAACTAGAGCGGGAAAATGAAAGTAATTTTATTATTATCCTGAGTAGTAATGGAATCCATCACTGAAATGAAAATATTGAATATTTATAGTAAAAATAATAATTAAATAATATTTAATATGTTTGCTTTGGTAACTAACTAATCAAAGCGCGGCGTTGAGTTCCGCCACTTAGCACGCGATGCCTTAATTTTCCGGAAAAAGGGGAACAGAAATTCTAAAGAGAAATGAGGGTCTTAACATCAGGTTCTCGTGCCCTCTGCCTACCTTGCTATAAAAAGAAGAAAAAAAAAACAAATAATAATAAAAAATTAAAGATGCAAGCTGTGTCTATAGTAGGATACTATTTTTGATACAAAAAAATAGTAAACTTTCCCTTCTTCTATACGAAGGAGAAGAGTAAAGCTGTATACCTTTCTTGAAATTCATTCATATCTTGAAATTCAATTCATACTTGGGTCTATTTTACATAAAAACATCCTTTTACAAATTAATAGTCATTTAAAGTGAATCACGAATTCATTTGTTGTCGATGCCAGTACACATGAAGTACGTTTCAAGGTTTATAATTCAGAAAACGGTTCATATTATGAACTGAAGCGATTAAAAATTGTTATTTTTTATGTTTTTAATTTTTTTTCATTAATTTGTATTTTTTTATGTAATATGGATTTGGAAACATATAATATGTAACAGCTATCTAGTTAATCACTCATGCTTATACAATCTTTTTTTTTTCTACTGTGTAGTATGCTGTTGGCCCTATTGGCCTCGACAGCGTCACCGGGTTTTGTGGGGGGCCGAGCTTGAAGAGCTCTGACCCTGGCTTGGCTTATACAATCAAATAAACACTATTAAAGAGCAAAAGACAATCATTGACGTATAAAATAGATGGGTCAGTTCAAATATTAAATTTACATTTTTTTTCCGCAGTTTCGCTTATGAAGCCATGACTGTGAGAATTAAAAAAATACTTATTGGCTAAAATCGGAGTGATTAGCAATATATCATTATATTATATTAGCAAATTTAAATTCATATGAAAAAGAAGGTACTGGAGGAAGGCCACGTAAAATCCATGAAGAATATATGAATAGTGTGTATGCATATGTATTAATAAGGTGGCCAAAAGAAGTATACAGGGACCGAAGCATTCTCTATGATTGCCGCGCTAGGTTTAAAACGTGAAGTTAAAAAAAAAAACAAATAACAAATGCTTTTCCAATACTTTTAAAGTGTTAGTTACACACTTATGAATAGAACATCATTTTTAGAATAGGATATAAAAAAAATGAATATGATAGACTAAAATTGAAACGTATGGCTTAATGGTCACAGCGGTTAGACGGTTTCTAAGAGGTGTAGGTTCAATTTCCGCTACGTTCAATTTTTTAAAAATTCTTTGACAAATAACCTATTTAATTATTTAAATCGCTGTTTCTCATATCTTGTACCACGCTAACGCAACCTGATAGATGCGTCTTCAAGCATATCGGCGCTGAGATCAGCTTGAGATAATACGTTCCATTTATTTATATAGTCTAAACCATTTCTATAGTTGTTACGTAAACTATTGTAGTTGAAATTGTATGTTTATTTTGTTATCTTGTCTAGGAGACTGATAAATGTATTTTTTAGTTTTTTTATTGAAATTATGTTCGTTATCGTACCGTAGTAAGATCGCATTTGTAATTGGTTGTGGGTTCGATTCCTACTCGGGGGAATGAGTATATTATAAAATATTTTCAGTTTTCCACTCTGATAAATCAGAACGTTTCACAACTCTACTTATTACGTAATGTCTAGATAATGATTATATTTAATTTATTTTCATTTCCTTGCCCTGGTACAACTGAACGCATACAAAGTTCCGACATCCAACACTTCTTTTATAAAAAAAATATTTTGTCTTTAGCCTGCTATGCAAGAAAAAGCATGAAGCAATTTTTAACTATAATTCTAGTGTAGCTAAATATTTATTATTTAGTTATTGTTTTCCTAACATCATAGTGTGTGTAGAATCGAATCATCGTATAAATTAATTGTCAAATTTAAAACTTAATAAAATGGACCAATAACGCCTGTCGTGGCGCAGAGGCACAGGCGTGCGAATGTAAACGTGACAGGTTGTGGGTTCGATTCCCACTCCAGGAAATGTAAAATTTAGTATTTTCATTTCTTGGGTTTGGTAACAAGGCAAAGCGCGGCGTTGAGTTCCGCCACTCAACACGCAATGCCTCAATTCGGTGGAAAGTGGGGAACGGAATTGTTGAAAAAGTATGGAGTGTCCTAACACTAGGTTCACTGGTTCCCTCTGCCTACCCTGCTATATGCTGGTTACAGCGTGAAGTTAAAAAAAATAAAAAAAAATAAATAAATAAAATGGATTTTAATCTCTCTATACATACTCGTATTCTTTCATATTACCACTAATCCAATGTGGACGACTGAACAATACAAAAAAGCAGCTTCAAGCTTTACCCCACAAAGCACGGCAGATAGCTAGTTTGTCTTGCGTGTTTAGCGGCAAAACTCAACGCCGCGCTATATCCTGAGCAAAGCAATGAAAAAAATTAAAATACAATCATTCTCCATCGGGAATCGAACCCACAACCTATAGCATTCACAGACTCTGTTCCACTATACTTCTATAGTCTCAATTTAACAATACAAACATCAAAGAACACTTAAAATCCGTTTTCAAAGGCTCAAAACCTATTATTATCGTAGAGAGACGTATAAGTACTTCGCCATGGTAAATAAGTAGCTGAGTGTTAAACAAAGACGTAACAACACACAATACTTAATGACTGATGCATTAGAATTACCATCGCCAAATATTGTTATAGTGCAATTTGGTTTAATGTATGTATGTTTATATATTCATACATACATATATTCACGCTGTATCCCGCATATAGCAGGGTAGGCAGAGGGAACCTTGTGTTAAGACACTCCGTTCCCCACTTTCCGCTGAATTGAGGCATTGCGTGCTCAGTGGCGGAACTTAACGCCGCGCTTTGCTTTATTAGCGAGCCCAGGAAATGAAAAATTCCATTTCCTGGAATGGGGATCGAACCCACAACCTGTCGCGTTTACAGTCGCATAGTTAGTTGTTAATTTATAGATATTTGTAGATATTGACAATATTTTATTGTATGCAAAATAATAGTATATTAATGTTGGCAACCATTTCTACAACGAAGAAAGTTCGCAATTTGACCTTTTTTTATGTTACCTGTTTTTACTAACGCCTGTCGTGGCGCAGAGGCACAAACGTGGGATTGTAAATGCGACAGGTTGTGAGTTCGATTCCCACTCCACGAAATGGATGAATAGGAATGAATCATTTCCTATGTTTGGTAAGGCAAAAGCGCGGCATTGAGTTCTGCCACTCAGCAAGCAATGCCTCAATTCGGCGGAAATTGGGGAACGGAGTGTCTTAGCACTAGGTTCCCTCTGCCTACCCTGCTATATGCGGGATACAACGTGAAGCTATGTATGTATGTTTACTGCATGAACTGACTTTAATGATTCTTTTTTTGTGTGAGATATTGTTACTGATGTGGTCCCATTTAAATTTAGTTCAAGTCTAATGAGTAGTTTTTGAGTTATTCGTAATAATCTTACTTTTTAGTCCATTTTATTTGAAGTCTTTTTATTTTTTTATTAAAATTTTAATTATATTCTAAATAGTTTGACAAAGTCCGGTGTTAAGTTCCGCAACTTATTGCAATGACATATATTATTGAATATTTTTCTGCTTCACGTTTTTTCTCGTATAGTGAGAGAAAATCTAGTATCAAGACATTTCGTTCTTCAGTTTTTATTGAAATTCAAGATATTGTGTGTTGATTAGCGAAACTTAAAGCCGCGCTTTGTCCTACCTTAGCAAAGAAATTCAAATAATTCAAATATAATCATTCTCTCATTTTTTTTCATTCATAGGGGAATAAATAGGTTTTTGAAGGGTCGGCAACGCGTAAGTGATGCCCCTGGTGTTGCAAGCGTCCATAGGCCACGGTAACCACTTACCATCAGGTGGGCCGTGTGCCTTGTTGCCACCGTCGTGGTATAAAAAAAAAAAAGCGAGAATCGAACCCACAACCAATCACACCAGAAATTATCCCACTGCGCAAACCATGTTTTATGCTATTATTGGGTAAAATAAAATACCAATCGTCAACTTCCTATATAGCACCAGGCCGTACAAGCGCCAAAGTTGGTAAACAATACCGTTGAGTGTTCAGTAAACATTGAGTTACTCTTAATTGAATGCTTAATGACTGTATCCATGAGTGCTGTAATACTTGTCAGTGCGGTTAGCTTAGGTATAATTTAAGTAATGTTCAAAATTTAAATTCTATATTCCAGTCACCAAAATAAATAACCTTTACCACAAACCACCTTTCTTTCAATTTTCAACCCTGCTTAATATTCCAACATCGTTTCAATTCCGTCTTAATCTTGCAAAAGGATTGTTTTCTCTAAATATCGAGATTCGAAGTTAACTGGTGGGATAGTACCGACTTAAAGGCATCTACAATTCTAATGAATCCATGGTAGAAGATGAGCATTTGGTTAAGTCCAAGTTATTGTTGGCCGAGCTTTGGATTCTGATGTTTCAAGTTGGAATACTAATTTTGGTATAAATGCCGATACTCTGTTGTGGTTCAGTGATAATTTTTGAAAGTATTGTAATGATAAGTGTGGGTTGAAATTTTATAGGGGAGTTCATTTAAACAAAGCTCTTTCACGTAAAAACTGCTGAGCGGTTCTAGATGAAACGCTATGGTAAAATAGCTTGAAGTAATAATATAATCATAAATATCTAGTGTGTTGATAAAAGTCCATCGTTTAAAATACAGCGTCTTCAGTGAGAGAAATATAAATGACTTACATCAGCGTAAGGTAAGGTTTCAGTTCTCCACATAATTGGATAGAAGCGCGATGATGAAATTTGAAACATATATTCAAACCATTGTAGTATGAACATGTATAAAAAAAAATCTTACAAAAGCGTTATATATGTAACTCTTGAATAAACAAAATATATATTAGTAAGTTATAGTTACAAAAATTTTAACAATTTAAACTCTTATTGAAAAAAAAAATCTATAAAATTATTTTTTACACTTATTTCTTATACATCATGAATTGATCATAGAAACATAAATTCTTTATATATACATAATATATATGAGTTTTTCAAACAAACAAATCATTACAGTTAGAAAATTATACAATATTACAGTCCTTCTACAGTATTCATTCTTAAACCATACATTTCTTAGTAATTGCTACAGGTGTTCCATTCTCACAAATTCAATTAGTTTGAATATCTTGAAATCCTTCTTTAAAGTAAAATAAAATAAATTTTAATAATATAATATAATTTTCTTTAAAATAAAATAAAATAAAATAAAATAAAATAAAATAAAATAAAATAAAATAAAGCTAATATAAAAGTAACATAAATACGAATAGCTCAAAAACTACTCATCATATTTTAACTAAATTTAATTGGATACATCAAAAACATTAGTTATCATATATAAGAATAATCATCAATATTGTTTCAGCCAGAAAAAAGTTATGAGCCAACCAGCAGAAAATATACAAAGCTTTTTACGAAAATCACGTGGACGTAGGAGCATGAAACTTGGCACACTTATAATTTATATAATAAAGGAGAGCAGAATAATAATATCTTTTTATATGAATGCATAAAAAGTATATTAAATTAATAACATAAATGTTACACACCCTACCATGGTTTGACATCCATGCTTATAAAAAGCGACATATACGTCACAACGCAATGCGTTATTAACGCATTTATGGGGACACTAGAATATATAAAACCAAACAAAAACTATTACAGTAAATTATACAATATTACAGTCTTCCTCCAGTCTACATTTTTAAACCATACATTTCTTAGCATTCGCTACAGGTGTTCCATTCTCACCATTTTTCATGCAAAATGCTAATGTACAGTAATAACCGAGTGGCGTGTCGCTTGACGTCTATGTACATATGAATTTTACAAAGGCACGTCTCCTTTTAATTATGAAATGGTAATTCAAAGAGAATATTATATGATAGTAATTATTGTGTATTTATTGCTGGAGAGAGAACTTAGTGTCAAGACACTCTGCCTCAATTTTATGTCTGAATATGAGATATTGCGTGTTGAGATTCGGAATTGAACACAGTATTTTTATTTTACCAAAGCGATGAATGTTTTTTTTAGCTTCACGCTGTATCCCGCATATAGCAGGGTAGGCAGAGGGAACCTAGTGATAAAACACTCCGTTCCCCACTTTCCGCCGAATTGAGGCATTGTTTAGGGCGGAACTTAATGCCACGCTTTGCCTTGTTACCAAACCCAGGAATGTAATTACTAAACCTGGATTTAATTACTAAATTTTACATTTACTGGAGTGGGAATTGAACCCACAACCTGTCGCGTTTACAGTCGCACACCTTTGCCTCTGCGCCACGATAGGTGTGACATGAAAATAATTTAAATATAATAATTATATCTAGTTTTTGATCTCTGTAGAGTTTTTTACGAATTTCTGCTATTCAAAGAATATTTCTATGATCAATCGTTTTTCAAGAGAGAATGCTATTCTAAATATATTGAAAGTGTTAACGTTATCCACACAATAGTTCACACAAATTCAAACTTACTACTACTACAATACAAGAAGTAATATATATCAAAATAGTAGATCTGGAACAAAATTTTAATAAAACAACAATTTTCTTAGAACATAAAATAATATGAAACGTAATATAATATTCAAGGCATAGATTTTGAAAGCAAATATACAGCACCTGCGCATTAAAGCGATGTTTTTATAGGACAATACTCCAGTAGTGTCTAGATTTGTAATAACTATATTATTTTCAAGAAATCATATAAATAAATATTTCAAATTATTATATGAACATCGGGTGTAGGGTACTGACTGTAAACGATGTGTCAAAGTTCGATTTCCATTCTGGGGAGTAATATTTAAATTATTTTAAGTACATACATACTGTACATAGCTACACGCTGTATCCATATAGCAGGGTATGGAGGGAACCTAGTGTTGGGGCACAATCCGTTCTGTTTCACACCTGTTGTTGTGTGTTAACCCCAACGCCGCGCTTTGCCTTAGGTTTGCAACGTCCTAGGAAATGAAAATGCTAAACTTTTACATTTCCTTGAGTGGGAATCGAACCCATTACCTGTCGCACGTTTGTGCCTCTGCGCGTTACTTTTTTAGGTCATTTTATTTTTGTTAAGTAATTCAAATACATTATTTTAAATGCAAAAACTTAGAACATATTTAATAAATCATTAAGCCAAATTCCAGTTGGTATTATATTGCGATTATCTTGAAGACCACCATCTGGAAATCGTAGTAAGTCATCTGCATAGAGAGATGTAGATCACTACAAACTTAATTCTGCTCACGAATGAGCTAATAAATACTAGTATGGTTCAAGTTATAGACCAACATAGCATTATTGATAGTAAAACCTGTATCAAGAAATGAAAATAAAAAAAATGTTAAATTTGCTTTTATCGATCCAAGAAAAAATCTAATAAAAATTGATTTTAAAAGTAACCTCACACTTCATCCCGTGTAATCAGAGAAGAGATTCAGCCACGCTTCGACACTTTTCGTCTTTATTTAAGACATTGCGTGCTAAGTGGCGAAACTCAACGCCGCGGCTTGTCATATAATAGAAGAGAGAAATGATTTTTCAGACCTTCTAGAAGATTTTTGGGAAGATTCTAGACCTATTTTTTTTTTTAGTTCAATTCTTAACTTATAGCATTTCGGAGCTACCAGCTGAACATATATTATTTTTGTAACATATGAGGAGAAAAGAATACAAAAAAAAAAATTGAAAATCAAATGAAAAGTTAAAATAAATTGATTTTTTTTTTATTTTTTATTGATAACTGACGGCAAACGAGCAGAAGGACTTTCTCACCTGATGGTAAGTGGTTACTTTCTGCCTATAGACATCTAAGCAACACCAGAGAGATGTTGTAGGATGCGTTGCCAACTCCAGAGGATACTGATGGAAGGGGTGGACAATAGTGTCCACTATCAGAACCACCACATTTTTGGGGGAAAGGATGGTGGGGAATGGAAAAATCTGGCTTACATGCCATCGAACCGAACACATCATTAGATATTTTGGCGGTCTGTCTTTGACATGATAGTGGTCGTGAGCCGATTTTGAGTGACGAACCTCACCACCTAACAAAAAAATTGATAATCAGTTATTGTTTATTGGCTTATAAATTCTTATTAAAATATAACACAAATAAGCATTATTTGTTTTACTTCTATTTTGATTATTTTTTATTATCCATAAAAACAAAGTATTTAAGATGCTGAAGCTAAAAATAATAACTCTATCAAGTTAACTATAAATAGCTATATACTCCTCTTTTTAACATAATAATATAAAATAAATAAAATCTAATGCCCATCTAGTGCTGTATAGGGTATAGAGAAACTAATGAGTGACTCATTATTCCGTTTCTCTCTACTTTTCATTGACCCCACATAGATCCAATGTAGTAGGAACCAAATGTCATTATTATTTTTTAAACATTCTTTATTACTGCTTTTTTTATCTTCACGCTGTAACCCGCATAAGGTGTGGGTGGTGGCAGAGGTTGTTTATTGGATATCGAAATGAGTGTTAGGAAATTATAGCGTGTCTATGATCTATTCTGTATTATCTCTGGTTCACAACTGTCAAATAAAGAAAATGTGTTCATTACAAAACTGCTCGTTTTATTAGTAATTATGGGTGAGGAACCAGGAGAACCTTAGGTGTTAAGACACTCCATTCTCTTTCAACAATTTCTGCCCCCACTTTCCGTCGACCTGAGGCATTGCGTTAGTGCAGTGGAACTCAACGCTGGGCGCTTTGCCTTTAAACATTATTTTAATATAAAAATAATAATTTTAAAACGCTATAAGCCTATAACTTAAGCTTATTTATGTCACTCTCGCCCACAAGACGTCCTGTGTAGTTAGGTGCAAAATGTCTCCTTGAGGTAACAAGATATCTACAGAAGTAATCATTTCCATCTGTTCTTAGAATTTACTGCGCTCAAAAAGAAAAAAGACAGAGTACCAAGAGATTACTTTGTCCAGCTAATTCTCATTTTTAAATGAAGCATCTAAGTTTTTTAATATTATAATTTTTTCTTAAAGTAAGTTTACTCTGGTTTCATGAAATGGGGACTTAAAGCTTAAAAATGGAATCTGCTGTAAGAGAATGAAAGTGTCTAACACCAGGTTCTCAGGTTTCCTCTGTCTACCCTGCTTAAGTATGTGTGGATGTTTTTTAAAGGCAAAAAGGAAAATGAGCTGAATTAGAAGGTTATCGTGAAGGCATGGGAGAGAGTTGCCCATGTCTTCGTTTTTCACTGTGGAACGATTGTATACAAATATTATTTATTCATTGTTGTTTCCACCTCTTCCGCTCTGGAACAAAAAGCGTGGCGTTGGAGTTCTGAAACACAACATGCAAGTAAGCTTGGAATTCGGGCTCAAAGTGAAGAATAGAATGTCTTGAAAGCTTTTATTTGACAAACCTATTACCTTTGCAGCAAAGCGTTCAGCTCTTTTCCCTTGAGGAGAATCGAACCTTACAAACCGATCGCGTCTACGCTTAGATACTGTCTCACAACGCTACAATGGGCATTTAAATGTTAAAAGAACGAATTGAAAATCAAGAAAATAATTATAGTGAAACAATGAATTATTTTTTTATTTATTTTTTTAACTTCACGCTGTATTGATATAACGTCCCCACTTTCCGCCAAATTGAGGCATTGCGTGTTGAGTGGCGGAACTCAACGCCGCACTTTCTGTTTTGTTACCAAACCCAAGAAATGAAAATAATACTAAATTTTATATTTTCCTGGAGGGTATCGAACCCACTACCTGTCGTGTATTTATAGTCGCACGCTTGTGCTCTCTGCAGTGAGAATGAATTATAAATATTCAAAATCAAAACACAGGATAATAAAATATGATATAACTTTATATATATATATATATATATATATATATATATATAAATTTATTATTAATAATCAAAAGTAATAACGATAACAAAGCAATTCACAGCTACTCAGCCACTATGGAGACAATAATATTCGAAGTAGGCTTGCAATGTTACTGTATAAAGCAACATAAGGATATTGATACAGAATATCATATATTACATGGAAAGTGATTCAAAAACTGGGACCTATTTTTTTGTATTTTTTACTAACTTCAAAAAACTGAGGGTCCCATTTCTCAAATGTCTTTTAAAAATACATAAATGAAGGCTCTTATTCAAAATTTATAAATGAAGTATAACATGTATAATTTCTTTTAAATATATATGCTTTTATTTTTGTCATCGAATTACTTTTTACAGTGTCAATCGATTTGGATGATTCTTTTTTATATGATAGTTAGTGACCGCCGGATGCTCCAAGGAAGCGTTGGTTGATGTCGAAGCAGGATATGAGAGCCAATGGATCTCAACGCCACTCGTGATGCATCATCAAAAAGCGGAGAGGTTAAGCAGGAAGGCGTCTCCTGGCCAGCCGGTATATATGGGTTAGAAGAAGAAAGAAGTGACCATGTTCCATGAAGATACAATACTCTTTACGTGCAGGGGGCTTCGGAATGCTTACCGTAAATAGGTAGAAGAGTTCATCTCTTCACGCAGCTGGGCATCATTATTTCACAGTCAGCACTTAGGGTCCACTGGTTCAGGTATGCTGTTTTCTTTTTCCTCACCGCTTCCTTCTTTTCAATGTGTGGCCTGATATGACCAAGAGTTGTCTCTCCTTTCTTATCTGTAAGATCCCTTTTAGCACAGTGGTAACGATTTTAAGGGCTGTCTTTCTGGTGGTTGTAGATGACTATGGTGAGGTAAACCACCTCGGGCCATCGTAAAGCCCAGCCTGCCATCCGGCAATCCGCCATTAAAAAAAAAATAGGCAAGTATAAGGATACTGATGCATAGAATGTAATATTACTATGGAAACTACTAATGAAACAATTTTTTGTGTATGTTACTGTATTTTTTTTTCCTGAGTGAACCAATTTTCATGATTCTGTTTTTATATGACAGCTAGTCCCTCTGATGTGATTCCATATAAATTTAGTTTTAATCTAGTCCTTAAGATGTGGCTCTATTTAAATTTAAAGATTTGACGAGAAGTTTCTAAGCATTATTTGTAATAATTTTGTTAACAATGTAGCGCCTTTTTTTTTTTTTGCGGATACCGGATGGCAAACGAGCAGAAGGGACCTGATGGTAAGTGGTTACCTTTCGCCCATGAACATCTACTACTACAAGAGATGTACTAGATGCATCATTGCCAACCCAGAGGATACAGATGGAAAGGGAGGATAATGTAGTAGTCCGCTATCGGAACCACCACATTTTGGGGAAAGGATGGGTGGGAAAGGGGAAAACCTGGCTTACATGCCATCGAACCGGAACACATCATAAGATATTTGGCGGTTCGTCTTTGACATGATAGTGGTCGCGAGCCAGACGGAGGACGAACCTCCTACCACCAACGCCTTTTATTTGAAGACGGTTTTCTTTTCTTGTTTAAATTTCATTTTTTATGTAAAAATCCATATTATCGATCATTGCGTACAAGCAGATACTTTGCAATGTCAAAAAAGCAACAAGATATATATTTTTAATTTTTAATTAATGAAAAAATAATTTCAATGTGTACTTTAAAAATACTGGTAATATTGCTGCTAAATTCTCACATGATTGTGATAATAATTTCAAAGAGATAAAATTCAGGATAAGCAATAAGCCTTATCACAATCAGGAATAATTCATTATTTCTGATTACTTTTTTTATTTTTTTGTTAAAATCTAAATTATTTTATTAGTATATATAAAAATATATTTATTAATGAGTCTTTGCTCTTCTACTCGTATTAAAATTACTATCCTTTCTATTACCACCATACTCTATGTTAAATCCATATCTGGACAATAGCAAACCAGCTAAGGCAGTGTACCGTAAATTATTGGCTGTGATAATATGAACAGCTAACATATTTTGCGGAAACTAGTAACATTATTGAAAGGACAGACTGTCCGTCTGTTTATTGTATATTATAAGATTTCACGGGCGAAAGCTTTTAGAAATGTGTTTTGTAACGATATGGTGGGAGCTAAGTGCGTGCATTTATATGTCATGAGAATCTCAAGTTATAATTTATTTTTGATATATTAAATTATGGAAAAATATCATTTAAATGATTTTGAAGTGTTAATCACACACTTACGTGTGAAAAGTTTTGTTTGGTGGTAGGAGGTTCGTCCTCCGTCTGGCTCGCGACCACTATCATGTCAAAGACGAACCGCCAAATATCTTATGATGTGTTCCGGTTCGATGGCATGTAAGCCAGGTTTTCCCATTCCCACCCATCCTTTCCCCAAAATGTGGTGGTTCCGAGAACGGAATACTACATTGTCCTCCTCTTCCATCTGTATCCTCTAGGTTGGCAACGCATCTACAACATCTCTGGTGTTGTAGATGTTCATGGGCGAAGGTATCCACTTACCATCAGGTGGTCCTTCTGCTCGTTTGCCATCCGTTATCCATAAAAAAAAAAAAAAAAATTTGAACGTAGCAGTACTTGTTTTTGATTGTAAACCAAAATAAATTTTTAATTCATTCGAGTTGTCATCGTGAAGTAACATGGAATATCTAACGACAAATTGTAAGTGTATATTAAGTATGTGATTCCCGTTCCCCAATTTCCAACTCATTGTACCTGATAAAGGTTTGCCATTTTTCAAACATTGTACATTTATTTCTTTTATGATACACTATTTTATATATGTACGTTCAATAATAATTTTCACCTTAAGATAGTCATAGAAAAGTGTCATTTTAGTGTAATGATACTCCGTTCTCTACTTTTTATTAACACAAAATCGTTTATCAGAACAGGAAAAAACACCTCTTTAATCTATTTCAATTTATGTATATATCTAACAGGCTCGATTATGATTTTCATTTCTTGGATTTGGTACTAAGGTAAGGCGCGGCGTTGAGTTCCGCCTCTCAGCACGCAATGCCTCAATTAGCACGGATAGTGGGGAGCGGATTGTCTTAACACTAGATTCACTCTGCCTACCCTGCTATATGCGGGATACAGCGTAAAGCTATGTATGTTCCTTAAAATAATCATAGAAAACTAAGTGTTATGACATTCCGTTCTCTACTTTCTATCAACTCAAAACCGTTTACTAGAACAGGAAAAAACACCTCTATAATCTACTTTACTTTATCCATACATTTATCAGACACCCTGTATAACACACATACATTATAACAATTCAAATAAATAGTAAAGTGCTAGACGAGCAACTTGTCTCGTACGTAGGAGCTGAAATTTTGCAATCCAAATATCTTTGTAAGCTCAGTCCTTTTTCGCTAATGGCATGCATTAGGATTCAGTCAAAGATTCTGCCATAGCCTAGAAAATGTTGCCATTTTGATAAAAAATACTTTTTTTTATTTAATTAAAAAAAAGTTGTAGAAAAAACTACTTAACACCTCATGAATTAGCCAGATGCCCATGAAGTTGCAGAGTGTGGAGTTCGGAACAGTAGTTTAAGGTAACCCTTTTAAAATTTATTAACGCTTCCCTCTACTGTCACATTTCCTTTCACTAAATAATCAAATTTAAAAAGATCCCACTAATGCCGCCATCGAAATCGGGCTAGAAATAAACTGATGATGGTTCAAGAGAGGCGGAGGCTTTAAAGTCATTCTTACATGTCAATTTAACTTTTTTTTAGTTTAAAATTAGTTGAAATTCTTTAGAAATGTTAAGTTTTTTTTATGAAAAGGTCAAGGCAAACGAGCATTCGGGTCACCTGATGGTAAGTGATTCCCGCCGCCCACGACCCCGTGTAACACCAAAGGAGCTACAGGTGAGGTGAAGAGGTAAGTAAGGCGATTTTAAAAATAAAATGAATCATTTTAAAAAAGTGAACTTAAAACGAGTAAAAAGAAATTGATATGTACGAGACACACATTTGTGCAAATTTATTATACATCTTTTTTGTAATTTTTAAAGGACTAAGAAATTAAATTAATTTTATTCCCATATTTTATTAAATATATGTTTGTATATACAATAATTATTTTTACTGGTTTTTAATGATTGATTAAGCTGAACGTTACATAGGTTGTGGTCAAACGTTCTTATGCTTCATAAAGACTGTGACTTACTTATATTTTACACTCTTTACGAGATAAATTAATAAAATAGTTTCTTTACTATTTTTATTTGAGATTAAAATTACAATCTCGTTTGGTGGTAGGAGGTTCGTCCTCCGTCTGGCTCGCGACCACTATCATGTCAAAGACGAACCGCCAAATATCTTATGATGTGTTCCGGTTCGATGGCATGTAAGCCAGGTTTTCCCCTCTCCCACCTATCCTTTCCCCAAAATGTGGTGGTTCCGATAGCGGACTACTACATTGTCCTCCCCTTCCATCTATATCCTCTAGGTTGGCAACGCATACAACATCTCTGGTGTTGTAGAGGTTCATGGGCGAAGGTAACCACTTACCATCAGGTGGTCCTTCTGCTCGTTTGCCATCCGTTATCCATAAAAAAAAAAAAAAAACATGTTTCTTAGTGAGATAGATACATATATTAAATAATCAAAACGAAAAATATTGAAATTGAATTGAATTGCAAAAATACAAACTGCATTCTGGTTAGAATTTATAGTCAACAATAAATATAACAGGGTAGCAAAAAACTTATGTTACGGAACATATGTGTATTGAAAATAACAAAAAAACGCCTGTCGTGGCGCAGAGGCACAAGCGACTGTAGACGCGACTGGTTGTGGATTCGATTCCCGCTCCAGGAAATTGAATTTTTCATTTCCTGGGTTTGGTAACAAGGCAACGCGCGTTGATTTCCGCCACTCAACACGCAATGCGGCGCTCAATTGCTCAATTCGGCGGAAAGTGGGGAACGGAGTGTCTTAACACTAAGCTTGTTGTATTGTAGTCTAACTTCTATATTATTTCGTTTCGTTTCTGTTTTTCATTTTGTGTTTATTTTAAATTATTATTTGAACGTTGAAATTGTTATTGCATACTGTATCCACCTTAATAGATGATGCATTTAGCTTTAAGTTTCAATCTGTATTTTTTCTATTTTGTAATATATGTATTGTAATCATCACTGGTGGATCTATATAAATAAATAAAATAAGTTCCCTCTGCCTGCCTCGCTATATGCGGGATACAGCGTGAAGCTATGTATGTATGTATGTATAAAAAATATAGAAAATTAATACTTTACTAACTTAACTAAAACAGATAGCGTGTAGTAAAATTACTATGCGACATTCTCGCTACCGATTGTCACCGAAACCGAAACTGTTAATCAATTCGCAATAATACCGGTACGAGGTAACTACTTGTTCGACTTTAAATTATCATTGGAAATTTTGAAACTTGCAAAGTAAAGTGCCGGCGGGGTTAAATTAAAACTGTATATAATTTTGAACATTTCGTAGAGCAATTGAGACGTTTTAACTTAACCGTGTTTGAGAACAATATAACCAAGCGTCAATTTAAAAATACCAATTTCACGTTTCATCTCTTAAAGTAGCTAGAGTGAACCTAGGGTCAAGACCACTGCATTTATCGTGGTCAAGGGGAGGAAATCAACGCCGCTTTCTTACCAGAACGGAGACATACATACATACATAGCTTCACGATGTCTCCCGCATAAAGCAGGTTAGGCAGAGGGAACTTAGTGTTAAGACACTCTGTTCCCCACTTTCCGTCGAATTGAGGCATTGCGTTCTGAGTGGTGGAACTTAACGCCGCGCTTTGCCTTGTAACCAGACCCAGGAAATGAAAAGTTCTATTTCCTGGAGTGGGAATCGAACCCACAACGTGTCGCGTTTACAGTCGCACGCTTGTGCCTCTGCGCCACGACAGGCGTTCACCAGAACAGAGAAATTAGTTATAATCATTCCCTCGCCCGGGAATCGAGCCCATAATCAATCGTGTGAATAGTCAGACACTGTACCACTGTGTTACGTTCAAGGTGAATTGATATGATGAATATGTCTCTAAAAAAATCAAGCAAATTAAACATTTTTAGATACAAAAATTAAATAACATAAAACAGAAATTACACATATATTACACATATATTTATGTAGTGGTTCCGATAGCGGACTACTACATTGTCCTCCCCTTCCATCTGTATCCTCTAGGTTGGCAACGCATCTACAACGCCTCTGGTGTTGTAGATGTTCATAGGCGAAGGTAACCACTTAGCATCAGGTGGTCTTTCTGCTCGTTTGCCATCAGTTATCCATAAAAAAAAAAAAAATATAACTTAAGCTTAAAAACCTGTGCCCTAAAAATTATTAACACATTAAGAACGTAAAGGTTATTTGACTGGAGTATTTGGATAGATTAATATTGACGCAGGCTCGAATTCTCCTTGTTAACAAGATTAATATGCTTAAATTCATTTTAATATGTATTTTATATTCATTTAATTTACGGCGTTGAGTTCCGCCACTCAGCACGCATTGCCTCAATCCTGCGGAAAGTGGGGAACGAAGTGTCTTATCACTAGGTTATCTGGTTCCCTCTGCCTCCCTACCATATGCGGGATAATAAATATTATTATAATATTATTATTATTTATTTCCATACTTTGAAAAAACAAAGCATAGCAATGAGTTCCGCTGCTGTCGGAACCATTAACGGAAAATGGAGAACGGAGTGTCTTTATACTAATTTCTTTCTGTTATGGGAAAAAAATATAATAAGTCCAGTTCGCTTATAACTTAAACATTTGTCACAAGAGCCGCAATACTGATTATTATCACTCCATTGACATGAGTTAAAGCTGTTGATTACACGAAATCGCAGCCAGATTACGCCTCGAGCCTAAAAGACGAGTTTTACAATAATATCTACCTTTCTATCTCCTTACAACTAGGGAATAACTTAATTTCCTTGTGACATTTTTAACCAACTTCAAAAAAGTCTATCCATTAAATGTAATTTTTGATTTTGATTTTGACCATCTTACTGAACTTACTGAACCATTTTACTGAACTTACTGAACCAATTTAGATGATTTTTTTTGTTTACGACAGGGCTTATAAGGGTTAGTGCTTCTAATGTGGCCCCATTTAAAATTAGTTAAGATCTGATGAATAGCTTATGAGTTATAAGTATTTATTGTACTTTTTAGTGCTATTCTATCTTAGAACTTTTTTTTAACCTTAATTATAGTTCAGACAAGGCTAATAACGCATTAGTACATTACGTATTATTAAGTTTTTTTTTTCTTTCGACTGTGTAGTATGTTGTTGGCCCTATTGGCCTCGACAGCGTCATCGGGTTTTGTGAGGGGCCGAGCTTGAACAGCTCTGACCCTGGCTTGGCCTCCTTGGGAGGAGGACCATCAACTTAGAACTGCAGTGTCACAAGGGCGCCTCCTGTGAGGACGAACCTCGGCTTGCGAACACTGCTTGTAGTTGGGGACTTTGCTTTCGCTCGGCCCAAGCTTAAGCCTTTTGTTGGATTTTAGTGGCTTGACCCGGTCGCGCCGAGACGTGATCGAGCCGTAGAAAAGTGAGGACCTCGTCTCCACCGGCGGGGCCGGTGTTTGTGTCGTGTGCGTGTGCGAGTGTGTTGGATCCTACCGGTATGTTGCGGATCGTTCGCGAGATTAATGGCGTCTACCTATTATTTAGTATCTTTTGGTAAAATTAACATTTCATTTATCTGTTTCTCAATTTTTAATGCTGAAATGATATTGATAAAATTTAAAAGTTAATTACTTTTTATTGATTGGGCTTACATAAATTACTACTCACCCCCTTTTTTAAAATAAAAAAAAATAAAATGACGATAATTTCACAATTAATATAATAAGATTTAATATTTTCATTTCCTCTTTCTAGTATTAAGGCAAAGCGCGGCGTTGAGTTCCGCCATTCAGCACTCAATGCCTCAATTCGGCGGAAAGTGGGACAAAACGGAGTGTCTTAACACTAGGTTCTCAGATTCTTTCTGTATACCCTGCTATATGTGGCTAATATATCTAGTCTGAAAACGAATATTACAATACATGACAAGTTCAATAAACAAGTGATCAACAAAATAGATAAAAATAAATATTTTTTTTTTTGGTGGTAGGAGTTCGTCCTCCGTCTGGCTCTCGCGACCACTATCAGTGTCAAAGTCGAACCGCCAAATATCTTACGATGTGTTCCGGGTTCGATGTAAGCCATGGCAGTAGGCTCTCTCCCTTCTCTTTCCCACCCATCCTTTCCCAAAATGTGGTGGTTCCGGAAGAACGGAATACTACAATGTCCTCCCCTTCCATCTGTATCCTCTAGGTTATAAACGCATCTGGGCGAACATCTCTGGTGTTGTAGATTTAAAAACCGCGGCGAAGGTATCCACTTACCATCGGGTGGTCCTTCCGCTCGTTTCATCCGCTGGGTTATCCATAAAAAAAAAAAAAAAAATATTTCATTAAAATATGTATATAAGGTGCAATACCAGAATGTTTTGGTCAGGAGAAACATGAAATGGGCGCTGATACTCTCATTAATATTGCTTCGAACACCGTTCTTTGTCATAGCCTCGCTGAAGTGATGGTATGTTCCAATTTAGTAACTGAGAATTATTGAATTCTTATAACTATTTTGAAATAATTTTAGTTAATATTGTTATTCTATAAATATATATATTTTGAATCAAAATAATTTTTCTAAAAGTAAGCTTATAAAACAGTACAATTTTTTGTAGTATGTTGGGAATGGCAAAAAAATAAACGCTTTCTCACTTATCTTTACTAGGAAAGTGGAAAAACTGAAAATAATTTAAGTCTCTATTAGTACTCAATATCTCAATTCATACCATCTGGCGGAAAGTGGAGAACGGATGTCTTAACACCAGATTCCCCCTGCCTACCTTGCCAAGCATGCGGATACAGCGTGAATATATGTGCTTCTTTTTTTATGGATAACGGATGGCAAACGCCAGAAAAGGACCACCTGATGGTAAGTGGTTACTTCTCGGCCCATGAACATCTACAAAACCAGAGATGTTGTGGTAGATGCGTTGCCAATCTACAGAATACAGATGGAAAGGGGAGGACAATGTAGTAGTCCGCCATCGAAACCACCATTTTCGGGAAAGGATGGGTGGGAAAGGGGAAAAACCTGGCTTATATGCCATCGAACCGAACACATCATAAGATATTTGGCGTTCGTGTTTGATAATATAGTGGTCAGGTGAGTCAGACGGAGTGACGAACCTCCTGCCACCAAAATAAAACAAGTGTACCTCCTCCCCTCCTACCTCCCACCACCAAATATATGTATGTATAATCATTCCCTTGAATGAGAATCGAACCCACAATCAATCACATTTACAGTCTCTATATCACATCATTTAAAAATACTTCTTTTATTATAAAAAAAAAACCATTATCCACGCTCATACACTCGCAAATAGAACATAGCTTTTAACACGCGAGTAAATTGAATACGTCGGTCCGCCTCTTACCTGTACCTCGTTATGTGCCAGAATATTGAATAGCCGTACGATACAGCGATAAATAATCCAAAATTCATATTTTATTAATTTAAACAGCTTCATACCTGGTAGAAACAGCTTGGTATTGATTACAGATGATGAGTGACTTCTTAACCGACTTCCCAAAAAGCGGTTTCCATTTTGACGGTTTTTTTTGTGTGTTATCGTATAACTTTTTTTGAGTGAACCAATTTTGATAATTTTCTTTATATGATAGTCAACGCTTTTGATGTAGTTTTATTTTCTAGTTAGTTTTTTATTACATTTTTTTAAAAATCAGTTTAGCGTACAACTGCAAACGCGACAGGCTGTGGGTTCGATTTCCACTCTAGGAAATGTAATGGTGTAGTATTTTCATTTCCTGGGTTTGGTAACAAGGCAAAGCGCGGCGTTGAGTTCCACCACTCAGCACGCAATGCCTCAATTCAGCGGAAAGTGGGGAACGGAGTGTCTTAACACTAGGTTCTCTGGATCCCTCTGCCTACCCTGCTATATGCGGATTACAGCGTGTAGCTAAACAAACAAACGAGTTATCTATAAATTAATACGTTGAACAAAAACTTTGTGGCCCTTTTTATGAAAATTACGCGGACGGAGGCTTGGTTCACTTATAGTTTATATGGCAAATAAGTGCAGAATGATAATATCATTTTAAAATAATGCATATTAAAATATTAAATGAATAACATAAAATATACACACACTACCATGGATTGACATCCATGTTTATATAAAGTAACATATACATTGGTAGGCAACGCGTTGTTAACGCGTTAATGGGGACGTTTGATACCCCATTATAATGTTAATGGCATGTCACAATTGAGTAACATTTCCTCCGAATAACACATTATCTAACTAATTTAACTTAACTCTACCAAATGTTCAAACAACCCCTTTTATAAATAAAATAAACTACAATTTACCTATCAATTTCACGGATAATAAACACAGTGGACTGTCAAAGTGTCTATCATACAATTAGTAAATAGATACGTTTTCGATATAATTAACAGTGAATTTGTAACGACTGTTATTTTGTAGAGGCAGGGTTCCGACTGTAAACGCGACAGGTTGTGGGTTCGATTCCCACTCCAGGAAATGGAATTTTTCATTTCCTGGGTTAGTAATAAGGCAACGCGGCGTTGATGCTTCAATTAGGCGGAAAGTGGGGAATGGAAATCTTAGGAGAACGGAGTGGATTAACATTAGGTTCTCAGGTTCCTATTGCCTGCTTACCAAGTTCGAGGAACGGAGGAGGAAAGGAGGATAGTGGTCTCAAACTCTATCTCAACGCCGTGCTTTGCCTTGTTACCAGAGCAAGGAAATGAAAATACTAAATATCATTTAATATTTTCGTTTCCTGGAGTGGGAACCGAATCCACAACCTGCCACGTCTAGAGTCGCACGCTTGTACCTCTGCGCCACTACAGGCCTTTTATTATAATTTATATCAATGCTTCTTAGTATCATATCATAAAAAAAAAATTTTTTTGGTGGTAGGAGGTTCGTCCTCCGTCTGGCTCGCGACCACTATCATGTCAAAGACGAACCGCCAAATATCTTATGATGTGTTCCGGTTCGATGGCATGTAAGCCAGGTTTTCCCCATTCGCACCCATCCTTTCCCCAAAATGTGGTGGTTCCGAGAGCGGAATACTACATTGTCCTCCTCTTCCATCTGTATCCTCTAGGTTGGCAACGCAGCTACAACATCTCTGGTGTTGTAGATGTTCATGGGCGAAGGTATCCACTTACCATCAGGTGGTCCTTCTGCTCGTTTGCCATCCGTTATCCATAAAAAAAAAAATAAAAAAACATTAATAGATACTCTATAATTCATAAAACACAACATGGAAGGAAAATCCAATAGGTAGTAAGGCTACTTTGGTTGGATTGAATTTTTTATGTCAAGTCGCCTTCCCCTTGGAAAAACACCGCCACACTCCAGGGACTTGGCTAATAAACGTCGGTGACGCTCAAATTAGATTATGGATATGGTATATAAGAATAACAAATATATATCATTATATGTTTTTGTTATTTTTGGATAAGAAAAGAAGCTATCGTGTTGCGTCTGTAAATACGATTGGTTCTGGGTTCGATTCCTATTATATTGACTGAGGAAAAAAAAAAGTCCCGCTGAGTTTCTTCCGCCGGTTCTTCTCAGGTCTGAGGCATTTAATTTTGTGAACTGGTGGTAAATTATTTGACGTTCAAAAAATGAAGCTTGTAACTTGTTACTTTGAATAAAATTATTTGATTTGTAATCTGGTAATCTATATATAAATGCATGAAGCAACTCTTTAGACCCATTTTTACGAAAATTTCGCGGACGGAGGAGTATGAAATTTGGCACACTTATAGTTTATCTCCTACTCTAGTAGGAGAATGCTAACATTTTTTTTTAAATAATACATAAAAAGTTTATTAACTGAACAAAATAAGTGTTACACACACTGACATGGTTTGACATCCATGTTTATATAAAGTGACATATACATTGCTAAAGACAACGCGTTGTTAATGCATCAACGTGAACACTAGTTATGTTTACATACAAACATAGTTTCACGCTGTATCCCGCATATAGTAAGGTAGGCAGAGTGAACCTAGTGTTAAGACACTCCGTTCCCCACTTTCCGCCGAATTGAGGCATTGCGTGCTGATTGGCGGAACTCAACGCCGCGCTTTGCCTTGTACCCACTCCAGGAAATGAAAAATTTCATTTCCTAGAGTGGGAATCGAACAATCTGTCGCGTTTATAGTCGCACGCTTGTGCCTCTGCGCCATGACAGGCGATAATGCGAGATTATATTTAAAATATATATATATTTCCTTACTATAGTAAAACAGCTCGGTCTTTAGTTCCACCACTGAACACAAAGTATATCGAATTCCGGTGAAAAGGGAAGAACGGAATATCTTGACACTTATTCACTCCGATTAAAAAAAAAATTAAAAAATCATATTAAAAAAAATGGTAATTAATCATTAAAATACCATATCCATTATAAAAAAATAGTAATTCAATAGTCATCTGCTAGTTCTCAGGCAAGCTAAAACAGGCAGTAAGCTAGCAGACCCCCAGGCTTTTAATTTGTATGGCGCCGTGTACATTATGTATGAAATTTTGATTGTTTGATTAGAACCTTAGAGACGGTAAATGTCTGTATACAAAATTATTATATATGAGTTCTTATAATGTGTAATTTTATTATTAATAATTTATGAGTAATTCTATATTAGGTAAAAAGTAATAAAAATACTTTTTAGTCGTGGCGCAGAGGCACAAACGTGCGTCTGTAAACTCGACAGGTTGTGGGTTCGATTCCCACTCTAGGAAATGTAAAAAATTAGTATTTTCATTTCCTGGGTTTGGTAAAGGCAAAGTACGGCGTTGAGTTCCGCCATTCAGCACAATGCCTCGATTCGGCGGAAAATGGGGAACGGACCACCTTGTTACCAAACCGAGGCAACGAAAATACTAAGCTTTTACAATTCCTGGATTGAGAATCGAACCCACAACATCGCGCATACAGTCGCACGCTTCAGCCTTTGCGCCACGAGAGACGTTATCGGACTAGTAGTTTTTGAGTTATTCGTAATTATTGTACTTTTTACTTACATATTTTTTTAATTATCGAGTTTAAACATAACTCCAAAGAAATGTTACTTCAATAAACAAACAAACATTAGTAGTGGTCGTTATAATATATACAGTCGTGAGCAACTTAAGTCTGATTAAAATTTGGTTTTCAAGTCGTGAGCCTCGAATCACGAGCCAGCTTATTATATCTGGCGAAAATGCTTAAAAAGCATCTCTTTGCCTTTTTTTGGAATCAATCATTGTACAGTGTTTTAGCTTAAAAGCTTGTAGTTATTTATGAGATTTATTATAATTATGTTTTTATTTAAGTGGTGTAAATGGAGGTGAAGTCGTAAGGTAAGCTCGTGGGTTCGATTCCCTCTCCAGGAAATGTAAAGTTCTGTATTTTTATTTTGAGTTGAGTTTCGCCACTCAGCACACATTGCCTCAATTCGATAGAAAGTGAGGAACGGAATTGTTCGGCGAGAACGGACTGTCTTAACACTAGGTTCTCAGGTTACCTCTTCCTACCCTGCTACATGCGGGATACAGCATGAAGTTAAAAAAAATGTATTTTTTTCGCTCTGGTAAGACAAGGTGTGGCGTTTAGTGACACCACTCGATACGGTATCTCGAATTCGGGTGGAAAGTGGAGAACTGAGTGTCTGATTCTCTCTGACGCTGAATATTTTATATATTTATGTATAAGTATATAAAATATTTAGATTTCAACGTATTCATGTGTAAGCATTCCAATAGTTGTTTTAACACATTGAAGCTAAACGCTTTCCAACTAACTTGCATACAAGGATTATCCAACATTATACAACTGGTATACTACTTTATAAATTTAATATTTATATTCATTAATTATTTAAATATCTCGCAAGAATGTATTCGATGTAAAAAAAAGTATAAGCTGGATAATAAAACAAAACAAAACAAACAAACAAACAAATTATCTAATTA